>JACAGA010000001.1:25149934-25264100 GCA_029231665.1 Morus indica | reverse complement strand
TAATAATAAAGTTGGAAAAGTAAAAAATAAAAATGAGGGTTAGTGGGTGGAAGGGGCTCCGTAGAAGTGCCCAAAAAGTATTGTGTGGGAGCACTGTAAGAAAAAAATAGATAACTTTTGATAAAAACAAATTACACAAAAAAATAATTTAGTGACAGATTTAAAGAAAATTATTTTAACTATTGATAAAAATATAATTAAATAAAAACGTACGCAAAATAAATTACTTTTATAGAAGTAAAGTGAGTAAAAATTATTTTTAAAAATTTCACGTAAAAATGAATTATAAAAAAAATTCACAAAAAAAAAAAATAGAAAAGAAAAACATTTAAAGAATAAAAAAAATAAAAATAAAAAAGTAAAGAAGTGAAACAAGATGATAGATAAGAGGCCGCTACGTGGTAGCTTAAAAAATAATATTATAAGAGTGTTTGACTCTTTTATGTGTTGTTAGATTAGATATACTCATGCACTATATGTACATTTGACTGCGTATTATTGAATTTTTGTACGTTAATATATAACTACCGGTGCCTTTAATATTTATATATATAACTTCACAACAACAATGTTGCGGACTCTCTTAGTTAATCCTTTAAATTTTATGATATTGAAATAATAAATTTTTTTTTTCCACAAAAGATTAATGTTAAAGTTAAACTATACTTTGTTTTTTAACATAAAAGGTAAAAAATTTAGATTTATATTTCAAAGGTGATACTTCCCGTTTAGTTCGCTGATTCGAGTTTTTAATTCGAGTTGAAATTTGATTTTATGTGAGAGTTTTTTACTGTAGTAAAAAAGTTAGATGTGATTGTTTGTGAGAGCTTTTTACTGTAACAAAACTCAAATTCTAAACTCGAATCAGCGAAATGAACGGAACCTTTGTTTTGTTAGGTGCAAAGGACGTTAAAAAAAGTAATAATGTTACTAAAAGCCATGATAATAAGTGAGATTTTCATGATATATATGTCGTCCTTTATTAAACCGTCTCTTTATGTTAAAGAAAAACGACATGTTGCAAATGGTAAATATATCTATTTTTTACAAATAAACAAAAGAAGCAAAAAAAATAATTAGATATAATGATTGTAAAATAAGGAGACGAGTATGATACGGTATGGGCCTTTTCGATAGATAACGTATGGAATACGAGCCATCAGATTAGATAAATTTTGGGGAGAGGAGAAAAACACTCTTTATACAAGTTGTTATAAATAGAGGGCAGTTAATTACCGGGAGAAAGAGAAAAATAGGTTAAGACTTGAGATGAATTAAAATTAATAGGTTAATAATTTATATAAGTTAATAAATAGGTTAAATTATTATTTTTGTCCATAACTTATTTAGTTATGAACTATAATTTAACAAATTATTGTCCATAATTCACAGTTTTTATTCATAACTTATCTAGTTATGAATCATAACTTGACATATTTGTCTATAACTTATCTGGTTATAAACTATAATTTAACAAGTTATGACCTATTAATTTTTATAACTAAAAATTAACTTATATACTTTTTTAAAATTTTCATATTAACCTATTTTTTATTATTTTCGTTAATTATATATATATATATCTATTTATTATACAGGAGGAGTTAAAAAAATAAATGTCCATAAGTTAAGGATAGTTGTACATAAATCTATAAGATAACCCGTAATAATATTTTTATCCTTTGTTAACTTCTCATAACTACTTACATAAAAAAATATATATATATTTAAATAATTTTATCTCAATAACTATGAAATAGATATATTAATAATATTTCAAATAAAAGACAAATTCAAATATAGAGTATAAAAGTGAATATTTTGTATAAATATTTTTACTCTTTAAAAGCGTATAAGTCAGGAAACTTACCTCTTACTAAGCGTCGTTGACTTTGCAAATTCGAGTTTTTAATTCGAGCTGATATTGTGACATTTTATGAGAGTAAAAAAAGTTAAATGTGACATTTTTTAAGAGTTTCTTACTGTAAAAACCTAAAACTGAAAACTCGAATCGGTGAAATAAACGAGACCTAAATATCTATACTAATAATTTTTTTAGTTAAATAACTATACTAATAAAAATATATTAATAAATAATGGAGGTAAAATTTCTTTCCCAAAAATTATTTTGTTTTTGTTTTTGTTTACTTTGTATGCCCTTTTTCCCCTAAACGGCGTCTTCCCCATTTGATGCTCCATTTTGATCCACCATTTTCTTTTTTCTTTTGAACAAAAGCTTTTCACGTTCGTTCCATTTCTTGCACCCATAAAAGGTGAGAATGGGGGGAAGGGTTTTGGAGAGGATGTTGATGGTTGATTTCTTCTCCTTTCCAGATTCTGTTAATTCATGATATGAAGAAGAACAGTAGCAATGCACAGAGTTGAACAAATTTTAAACCCCATTAAGATCAAACAACTAAGCTCTTAAGGAAAACCTCAATAATGTTAATGCAATAGTTGACTTTGGGTGTTTCCTGATTGTATAGTTAATGTAATAGTTGATTTTGGATGTTTTCTTTTCTAGTATTCTGTAATCTCTATATAAAGGCTCTAAAGCATACTTGTACTACACACACAAAAAATATAAAAATACAATTTTTTCTTCTTTATGTGGATGACACGATTATTACAGGAGATGATGCAGATGGTATTCGACATCTCAAGTCTTTTCTTCATTCTCATTTTGACATGAAAGATCTTGGTCTGTTAAGCTACTTTTTAGGCCTTAAAGTCATTTATGATTCTACAGGCCTTGAAGTCACTTCTGATTCTACAGGCCTACATTTATCACAAACAAAGTATGCTTCTGATCTTATTGCCAGAGCAGATTTTGAAAGATAGCAAGATTGCTCCTTCACCTCTCGAGCAGAATGTTCGGGTTTCTCCTTCTGATGGCACTCTTCTCACAGATCCAACCTTGAATCGAACTTTGGTGGGTAGTCTTGTTTACCTAACGGTTACCCGTCCTAATATTGCATATGTTGTTCATTTGGTCGGTCAGTTCCTTTCTGCTCATTGATCGACTCATTTTGATGTTGTTCTTCATATCCTGAGATATGTAAAGGGTACCGTGTTTTATAGATTGCATTTCTCATCTAGTGCTTCTTTAGATTTATAATGTTATTGTGATGCAGATTGAGTAGGGGATCCTACAGATCATCGATCTACCACTAGTTACTGTTTCTTTCTTAGTTCATCACTTATTTCTTAGCGAAGTAAAAATTAAATTGTTGTCTACTGCTCAAGCATTGAGACTGAATATCAAGCTCTTGCAGATGCAACATCCGAGCTACTATGGTTACGATGTGCTCAGTAAAACTCTTCCACTTGTTCTTGTTGCCACTACATCCAAAGGTTGACATCTTCACCAAGTCAATTTCTTGCTCAAGTTTCCAAACTCAAGTTGGCTTCTACAATACCATCTTGAATTTGAGGGGGAGTGCTAATGCAATAGTTAACTTTGGTTGTTTTCTAATTGTGTAGTTAATGTAATGGTTGACTTTAGACATTTTCTGTTCTAGTATTCTTTTATCTCTATATAAAGGTTCTAAGCATACTTGTAATACACACACACAAAATATAGAAATACAATTCTTTTTTCTTCTTTATCAAATAAGAACCTCACATAATTCAACAAATTCATAAATCGCTACCTTTGATCATGGGTTCTCTCTTCTAATCTTAAGAGAACTGATTCTAATTATTTGGTAAACAAAAAAAATTAATACAAGACTTGGTAATTATTTACCTGTTAATTAATAGAATCCTTACAATTCGAATTTCGATAAGAATCAGAAAAAATAGGAAGAAATCAACCATTTTGAGACGAAAAACCCGTTTTCTCTTTCAAAACACCCAACGGCTTGTGCCCATCTTTTTCTCTTTTTCTTCTGGTTTGTTTCTCTTTTCTAGGACAAGACATAAAACTTTCCTCTTCACGCTTTAAAATTAGTGATAACACCTCCCACTAACGCCGTCAATTTGATGTTTTAAATCCTATCGAGAGTCTTTCAGATCAATCGAATCAACACCGTTGGTCTTTTAGTTATGGATAACGCAAACAATACACAGAACAAACACTAAGGGACCATTTAGTTGCCCGTTGCAGTTTATAAGTTATATTCAAATTATAATTATAATTTTTGACATTTGAAATTTAGAGAAAAATAATATAGCATAATTAATGATTTTAGTTTGTGTTTATGAAATAAACATGCTTTGTAATTTTGATTTATTGGTAAGAATATTATGAGGATACTATTAGTGAAAAATTTTAAATTTAATTCTTTATGAAAAAAACACAATAAAATCATAAATTTAATCAGAATGAGCCCTTAATAATGGAACAGATTAAAGATTAGAAAGAAAATAATTAATCTTATACTTTAGATTTCAAAAAGGGAGAAAGAGGAAAAGCCAAAATTTGAGATAAATTAAAATTAATAGGCCAATAGTTTATATAAGTTAATAAATAGGCCAAATTATTATTTTCGTCCATAACTTGTCTGGTTATGAACCATAACTTGACAAGTTATTATTCATAATTGTCCATAACTTGTCCGGTTATGAACCATAACTTGACAAGTTTGTCCATAACTTATCTGGTTATGAACCATAACTTGACAAGTTATGGCCTATTAATTTCTATAACTAAAAATTGGCCTATTTTCTTTCTTAAGCTTTTTATATTGGCCTATTTTTTATTATTTCCCTTTCAAAAATAACGAAATATACGTAAGTTTTTACTGACTTTGATTATCTATATATGCAAGTCTTTAAAAGGCATTGATTACATCGATCATCCATATAATAAATGCTTTTTAAAAAATTTATATTTTTTGTATTATTTTAGTTCCTAAAATTTATATGTTTTTAATTTTAATCACTTCATTTTCATAAATCTTATTAAATATTTAGCACTTAAAATAAGAATGATCAAAATTGTAATAAAATAAAATTTTTGAAACCAATCTTGAGACGAAATTTTAAAGAGTATTTGTGAAATTAATCCTGATAAACACAAATTTCAAAAGTAAATAAAGGAAAAAATCAATTTCAAAAGTAAATAAAGGAAAAAAGAAAGGAGGGAGAGAGACTAAAAAAACCAAAAATAATAAATAATAATAATAATAATAATAAAAGATTGAAGTAGTGACACTGGTTATATTTTGAATCTGTTTAATTATTGATTTAAATTTTTAATTTGAGTTTAGATGTATTTTTATGTAAAAAAATTTTATTATAACAAAAAAAATTAAATGTGACTGTTTTTTAAAATTTTTTATTATAGTAAAATTTAAATTTTAAATTTAAATCGCTAAAATGAACGAGACATTTGTATATGTTTCTGATCGCTTGTGCTTGAAGATAAATGGCGGCAGAATTCACATGAAAGATGCCATTAAACCAATCAAAAACCTGGGGACCGGCTGAACAGGATTTATAGCCACCACGAGAAATGGAGAATGTGTGCCAAAGCTACCTCCTAATTAAATAAATTCATTAATTAAATCCATTAGCAAATAAATAAATGAATAAAACAATAAATAAATACCCTTTAAAACCTGGAAATGGTGAATGGTGAATGGTGATTGGTCCCTCCTCTTCAATCCCAGTCCATTGTTTAGCAATCAATCGCGGACAATGATTGCTGCCGGCGAGCTGTTCGACAAAAAGCCTGAGACAAAAAAAAAACGACATCATTTTTGCCATTCTAAACATATCATTAACCTTGTCTCCACGCCCAGTCCTCGGCCGGCTAAAGCCCCGACGATCCTTACACACGACAAACGACATGCCCTCCTCTTTTTGGTCCTTTCCCATGTCTGATTCCTTTACCTTTTACATTGCTTGCTTTACAAACAACTAACGCTTTTCTTTTCTCTTTTTACTTTGGCGGTTTTGCCGTCGTGATCTGTGTTCCCTTTTGGAAAACAATTTCAAATGTGATATTTTTTTTTTTCAGAGGCAAAAAAAAAAAAAGTGTTTTTGGGAAGTCGTAGCTGTAAAGGCCCACTCTTTGGGCAAACGACCCTCATTTGACTCTGTGGACTAAGATACCTACTACCTCTCTTGGCATCTTTTATAACCTTTTTTTTGTTTTTTTTCTTTCTTTACTTTGTCTAAAATAAAAAAGGAATAATTTTGGGTGTCCAACCTCCACCACCTAGATGAGGAACTCTTGGTAGAGAGAGAGAGAGAGAGAGAAGAGAGAAGGGAGAGAGAGATCTTGGTTTGGGTTGCTCAGCCATGGCTCCAGCTGGGAAGGATTCTGGGTTTCACCGAGAAGGAAATGAATGGTACTTTCTCTAATAAAAAACTTCTTTGCACAGCATAACATAACTACCCATTTCTATTTTTCCTTTTTTAAAAAAACAAAATTGGGTTGTTTTTTAAACTGAGTTTTGGGGTTCTAGAATACTTTAAACCCCTGAAGATTTTGATAAAATTCAGTTCTTTGCTTCTTTTCTTAGCTTTAGTAGCATAATTTTCATTCAACAGCTACAATTGAGTCAAATTGACCCTCGTTCTCTCACTAACTAGGCGGACCATATTTCTATTCAGTCATAAGGAGAAGAAACTAGAAAGTGATGATAATATCGATCGATTTACATGAGTTTTGGGGATAATTCATACTTTTTGATTGGTTTGCAAGGTTCTACAAAGCGGGATTGCCTAGTGATATTATTGTCTCGGTGGATGGCGTAAATTTCCATCTTCACAAGGTATGCCAACTGCCATTTTGCCTTCGTAAATAGTATATTTTAGAACAGATAAACTCACTTCTGTTATGTTTCTTTTCCATGTAATTATGCTATGATTAATCAGTAACTTTTTTTTTCCTCCTGATGATTAATCTATAACTTTAAATCTGTTCGTATGGGAAGCTTGTCTTTTGTCAATTTAGAAGGTAAAGTTTATGCAACCCAGTAACATTACTTGAGGTTGAAGTTTAATGGTGCAAGTAAGATATGTCGTCATATATATGTGTGTGTGTGTGTGTGTGTGTGTGTGTGCGTGTGTGTGTGTGTGTGTGTGTGTGTGTGTGTGTGCGTGTGTGTGTATGTATATATATGTATATTCTTTGATGAGCTGTCCTTGATCACTTGTTATTTACTTGTCATTACTTGGGTAGATGAGGGCACTTAGCGGTCTTTAAGCCTCTTTAGCTACTTCTTTGGTCCGTGTTTCTATCAGAATTGATTTGGTTGTTGACCCTATGTTGAGGTGTTATTAGTGTTACTCGGTTCACCATATAAAAAATATATATATATTTCAGTGGTTATTTTTATTTTTCCCCCCTTTCCGGTAGTTTGATGCTCTTTAGACCTTTTAGATTTTAGCATTTAGCTTTTCTTTTTCGAATGTGTTTGTTTTGTCTTTTTATTATAGAACTACTTTTAGCTAGCAATGATGATTTCATTCGTTTTGGTTGACTTGATCAGTGATAGTATATTATAAGCTTGCCCAACATAATTATACAAAATTTTCAATACAGAACTTTCCTCCTCTTAATGCAAGAGTGATGAAAATATTGATGAAATTATCTATTAGAATTATGCAAGAACGATGAGAATTTAAGGCTATTGACCTGCCTATGTATGTACTCTGCAGTTTCCTCTCATGGCAAAATGTGGAAAGATGGCGCGGATATACGAGGAATCCCAAAGTACCCATGTAAAGATTCTCACTACAGTTCTGGAAGAGTTCCCTGGTGGTCCTGACACTTTCTTGATTGTGGCTAAATTCTGCTACGGTGTCAAGATAGAATTGACTCCGAGAAACACAATAACGGTTTATTGTGCAGCAGACTACCTTGAAATGACAGAAGAGTGCGGTGAAGGCAACTTACTCTCTAAGGCCGAGAGTTTCTTCTATAAAAGCATACTGCGCAATTGGAAAGATTGCATCTTGGCTCTCCAAAGCTCTGAGCCTGTGATGCACGGAGCAGAAAAGCTCCAGATCATAAGCAGAAGTTTAAATGCTCTCTCCGTGATGGTTTGTACTGATCCTAGTTTGTTTGGGTGGCCCATGATGATGTACGGTAGTTTACAAAGCCCCGGTGGAAGCATCCTATGGAATGGAATAAACACCGGTGCAAGAATTCAGAGTTCAGAATCAGACTGGTGGTTTGACGACATCTCATATCTCAGCATTGTATTGTTCGAGAGACTTATCAAGACGATGGAAATAAGGGGTATAAGACCTGAAAACCTAGTAGGTGCTATAATGTACTATGCGAGAAAGTACCTTCCTGGTCTGGGCCGATGGCACAGCGGACAAAGTAGCATACCTAGAACAGTTGCGAGTTTTAGTTTGAAACCCGTTGCTCCTGATCAAAGGGTTGTGTTGGAAAGCATTGAAAAGCTTCTTCCCCAGAAAAAGGGGAAATCCTTCTGTCGTTTTTTACTAGGACTGCTTCGTGTTGCATTGATACTGGGAGTTGATCAAACATGCAAGGACTCTTTAGAGCAGAGAATAGGGGTGCAACTGGAATTGGCAACCCTTGATAGTCTGCTGATTCCTTCGTATTCAGATGCTGACACATTGTATAATACGGACTGCGTTCAAAGGATCATCCATCATTTTATGTCGACGGAATCAAGGATTGAGTCATTTTCTCCGACATCATTGGACATGGAAACATCACCATCATCTGGGCCAATAAGAAAAGTTGCTAAGCTTATAGACAGCTACATTGCGGAGGTTGCTTCCGATGTGAATTTAAAGCCCACAAAGATCCGCTCTTTGGCAGAGGCCATCCCAGGGTCTGCAAGATCTTTGCACGACGGGCTGTACCGAGCACTGGATATATACTTCAAGGTTTGATTCTAGACCGAATAATGAAACAAAGGATGTGTTGCTAACATCAGAAAAATGTTTGGAATTTGAATAAAAAGCTAACAGCATTGACGCATTGTTGCAGGCACACCCTTGGCTCCCAGAGAAAGAGAAGGAAGAACTTTGCAACATTATTGACTTCCAGAAACTCTCTATTGATGCGTGCGCCCACGCATCCCAAAACGAAAGATTACCGCTTAGAATCGTTCTTCAAGTCCTGTTCTTTGAGCAGATGCATTTGAGGACGGCTCTAGCTGGTTGCCTTCATGTCCTGGACGCTGAAAGTGCCCCTGCAGCTCCGGCGACTGTTCCTGTTGAAATGGCTGGCCAGATTGTGCAGAGAGACGGGTGGGTGACTGTGGTGAGGGAGAACCAGGTTTTAAAGGTGGACATGGAAAGGATGAGGTCTAGAGTTGGTGAGCTTGAGGAAGAATTCAGTAAAATTAAGCAGGAGATGAAAAAGGTGAGCAAATCACATAGCTCCCTCAGTTCTCCTCGCTTGGTTGCTCGAAAAATCGGGTGTAAGCTTCTTCCACGACCGTCTGATGCTCAACGAGAGACTCTCGAAATTACCGAGCCTACTCCTAGAGCATCATCAGTTGAGAAGGCGCACTTTTCCGATCATTCTAGACACCGGAAAAGTTTCTCATTGTTTTAAGTGCTGCTATAAGAGGACTGTCTTCTGCCATGATGACTAAAGACTCTGTTTGGTCCTCAGAAAGTTTGGAAAGAGGGAAGGACCGTTTTTATGGTTAAATTCTTTTTTTTTTTTTGGTATATTGGAAATTTTACGCAATTTCTTTCTATTCCTTCCCTTCGGATTTTCTGCGAACCAAACGGAGAGTAAAAGATGGCGCCGCTCAAAGAGGCTATTGGCGACGAAATTGTTTTCATTTGTCTAATGGGGAATGGCAGCTTCTTCACCTTTGAGGCTTTGAGCCTGGCATTTGATGATGAGCCCAAGATTGAACTCAAAAGTGTATACAAGTAAATATACCTTGCTTTTCATATATAGGAAAGAGAAATCGTTGAATGTTTTTCATTTTTGGCGTTTGTTTTCTTCATTTGGCCCTTATACATGTACATCTTTGTGAAACATGTTTGTAAAAATTTATCAAATAGTGGGAACATATAAAGATTCTTGTTACCATTATCATATGTCTAAGCTTTTTAATTCTAGTTGATTTCCCTTCGGTCAATTGACTTCCCATAGCAAACTCCATACTATGATTTTGAAGAAGTCACATTCAACGGACTGAGTATCTGAATAAAGAAAATTATTCCTGCAGAAAGTTCATCCTCTGTGTAAATGAGATCGTTATATTGAGTATTTCATTCACAATCTTGATTTTTACCTGCTTGTTTATTTTATATCCATATATATACATGGATGAGTTCTTAATGGATAATATTTCCATGGATCCATCAGATATAGAAATTTGATAATGGTTATAAATTTTTTTATATAACCGTTAAATTAATATTTCATAGTTAAAATAGTAATATCCTGATGAGTTTAAAATCATACCTCTAAATATATACATGATATATATATTGATTGATTATTATATTATTGTAGGACACAATGCAATACAACTTATTATTAGGTGCTAAATCATGACAAAATTTGTGATTAGTAAGCCATACTATTCTTACTCGTTCACTTTGTGAATTTGAGTTTTTAATTCGAGTTGAGATGTGATATTTTTTTAAAAAAATTCACTGTAGTAGAAAAAAAATTAGATGTGACATTTTTTAAAAATTTTTTACTGTAAAAATCTATAATTAAAAATTTAAATTGATAAAATGAACGAGATCTAAATAAATTTAATTATTATTTTTCTTTTTCTTAATCATAGCCATCCCAATGGAATAATATATGATGCTTTTGGAGTGGTCCAAATACTAATAATGGCATTGATATTTCCTCCTCAAGTTCCATGCACATTCCATCATTTGTTTATTGTGTATAGCTGGCTTTCAAATCTTGAATGTTTTGGTATGATTTCATTGTCGGTCTAAAGTACCAGTCTCAATGATGATATTAAGGAGAATGTCTGGTTCACAATTGGGAACACATTCATGCAAACCTACTCAGGAAAAAAAAAATCCTCAGAAATATGATGTCGATATGGCGTTAGTTTTAAGGTACAAAACTTCAATTCACCCAAAAAAAAAAAAGTATAAAACTACAGTTTAAACTTTTTTGAAAAAAAAAACACCATTTAAGGTTAAGGCTATGTACCAACCAATCATCACTGGAGCTCTCTGAGGTAGGTAATTAAATACATTGATTTTGGCTCGATTTAAATTGAGATTAATTATCTTAAAAGTATTCTAAAAAAGCAAAATCCTTTGGAAAAAAAAAAAAAAAAACCTTCTGCATCAACCTTTTCCTATAGTTGATATAGGCTGTAGTTTTTTAAACTAGTCCTTCTCCAAGGTCTTCATTATAATTAAATTTTAAATAATCTACCCTTTATTAAAAAAAGAAAAAAGAAAAATTTCACTTTTAATCTATGAACTTCAAAATATTACAAATTGACTCTAAACTACGCTCATAGTCTCATGTTTAGCCATTTAATCACAAAAGCTGTTAAAAGTTCAACAGAATCAGCCATGTGACCGCTTATTAATTGTTAATGAAGGGCATTTATCTAATTGTAATGAAGGGCATTTGAGATAAATCATGCCTCTAACTTTAATTGAAATGAAATTGACCCTCACATTCTTTATTAATGATCAAGCTTGTGTAAAGAGAAACCATGCCCTTTTCTCTCTCTTCTTTTGTTTTTCAATTTTTAAAGCTCCGTTCATTTCACAATTCAAGTTTAGTTACAGTAAAAAATTCTCAGAAATAGTCACATTTAACTTTTTTATTACAGTAAAAAACTCTCACATAAAGTCACATCTCAACTCAAATAAAAATTCGAATAAACGAATTAAACGGACTCTAAATTTATTTAAGCGAGATTTGTTTTAAATACCCTTCATGTGAATGTCTTGCAGTTGATTCTGTTGAGGTTTTAATGTTTTATGTGATTGAAGGGCCAAGCATAAGACAATAAGCATAGTTTATGATATAGTTTTGTAACGTCTTAAAGTTCATGGGCAAAAATTGAACAAGAAACATATTTTGGAAGCAAAAGTAAAGTTAACCCTTGAAAAAAAACAAACAAACAAAAGCAATTCAATCGATAATTTTTTGGAAAATCTAGAAGAATACGTTCTCACTAGAGGGACATAAAAATAAAAAATAATAGCCTCGTAATTTTGGTGAGGGACATAAAGAAGAAAAAAAAAAGGTGTATCTCATTGTTTATTGAGAAAAGGAACATAAATAAAAATTATAAGATTTTTGTTTTCACTAATTTGATTATATATCAACCTAAGAAGCACATTATTCTAAGCAAATAAAAGTACAAAATTGAGCACTTATTTAGTTTGTTTAGTTTGAATTGTGTTGATTTAAACTTTTTTTATTTAAATAAAAATAATCCGAACAGTGTGATTTAAACATTAATCTAAATTAGCGTTTGGTTGTGCATTTAAAATTTTAATTCGAACGAGAAATATAATCTAAATTAGTGTTTAGATGAGTAAAATTGGCATTTGAATTGGAAGCAATTCTGACTGTGATATTGTTTGTAATTGAGTAAAAAATTAATGTATATGACTTTAAAATTAAAAAAAAAATGATAATGCGTTAGAAATAAACAACCCGCATAATTTTTTTTTTTTTGAAAAATATATAATTAACGTATATCATTTTGGATAATACAATTTTTGTTGAGCGTTTTGTGTGGGCATTTTTTAATGGGTACTTTAAAAAAAAACAAAATGATGATGCATAAGAACGAATACAACAACTAAAAACAATGGTGGTGTTGGGAGTTATTTTTGTTTTTATTTTTCACATTTTTTGAGAAAAATAAAATGAAAACGATAAAAAAATGACGTTTGACATAATTAAAGATAAAAAATAAAAATAAAAATAATTTTTAATTTAGTGTAAAATGTGAGAGAAATGAAAAATGATTTTTAGTCGTTTTTCATTTTTTGTTTTTGTTTCCTCCTCTCGAGAGCAAAGAGAAAGACATTAATAGATTTTTTTATACTGAAATAATCTCTTGATAAAACTACCAAACACATTTAAAATAATTTATATTGAGATTAAAAACGTCATATTTTTTATACAAAAAATAAAATTATTTTAAAATAAATTTCAAACGCACTCAATATAATTTAATAAAAAATTAACGCCAATTACATACAGAAGAAGTCTAAAATTTTTGTGCGCCTTTTCTAATTGTGTAGCTTTTCTTTTCTTTTTTCTTTTTAAAGCTGGTTGTTAAGAATGCCAAACATGTATGGAAAATTAATATTATAAGAGAGAAAAAAAGGGAATATCTAGATATAGAACAAGCAAAAATCTGAAAAGTATAATTCTTTAACTGTAAAAAAGTGGTTGGAAATGATGAATTGAGGGGGAGGTTAAAGTCAGACTTCAACTGTTTTAGCTCAATCTAAATGGACTATCCAACTGTAATTAGTGTCTTTTCTAAACACCAACTGTAAATGTGATTCAGATTGAATTGGATTGAAATGGACTGAATTGTCTAATCCAATACGAACTAATATCTCGTTCACTTCGTGAATTTGAGTTTTTAATTTGAGTTGAGATGTGATATTTTTTTAGAGATTTTTACTGTAACAGAAAAAGATAGATGTGTTATTTTCTGAGAGTCTTTTACTGTAAAAACCTAAAATTAAAAACTCAAATCGATGAAATGAATAAGACCTAAGAGTATTTAGTTGGAAGAAAAGTAGTAGAACAAGAAAAATTTAGTGAGATAGGCAATCTATTACGAGAGAAGGTGAGCCTTTCATTAATTGAATGATCCATACATTCCATCAAGTAAATTTTGAAAAAGAGTGTTTTATCCTCCAAACAAATTAGTATGAAATTGTAAAAAGAGTAAATTTAATTTAATAAATAATATTTTATGACATCCTTCACTTCACAAATTTAAATTTTTAATTTGAGCTGAAATGTAACATATTCTCAGAGTTTTTTACTGTAAAAAAAAATTAGACGTGACATTTTTTAAGAGCTTTTTACAGTAAAAATCTAAAATTGAAAACTCGAATCGGTGAAATAAATAAAGCCTTCAGATTTCTAATCCTCTAATTCTTTTTGTCCGTTTGAGTGAAGTTAATTTTTAGAAAATAAAAAAAAAAGTGTATATTTGTTTCTTTTCTAATTAGTGGACTTTTTTAAAAATAGTAAACATTAATTAAATGTTTAGTTCACAGATTTAAAATTATTCTTAATTCATGTGTATTTTTATGAGAAAAAATATTATAATAAATTATGAATCAAAATTTAAAGAAGGCCCGAATCCTCATACTAAACGCATAGTAAATTAGTTACGGAAATTCAGTTTTCACAAGCGTCGCTTTGGCCGAGTGGTTAAGGCGTGTGCCTGCTAAGTACATGGGGTTTCCCCGCGAGAGTTCGAATCTCTCAGGCGACGAATTTTTTGCCCCCACTTTTTAATCGCAATAACATCTCTCAAGTCTCAACCAATAGAATATTGACGCTTCGCCGATTATCATAGTCCGCGCCGCCCCAAATTTCCCTTACTTTGGGCTTCTTCTTCTTCTTCTTCCTTTTTATTTTTATTTTTATTTTTAAATATTATTTCGGTTAACACTTCACTGTACACTCATCGGTCATCACTTCAGACATTTCAGTATTCACAACATATTTCCTCTGTCCCAACAAAACAAAAAACAAACGACACAACCACCAGCAACACCTGACTCTGCCGCAGCTCTCCCTAACGACATGTCGTTTTGCTCGACCCGCCTCACTCCGTCGCCGTCCAACCTCCATCGCTCCTACGTTTCTCCGGGGCAATGCGGTGGTCGCCTCCACCACCAGAGCGTCGCCTTCGACGTTAGGGTTTTCGAGTGTCCCGGGAGGTGGAACTCTACAAAGCTGGCGCTAGCTTTTCGCCAGTTTTCGACGATCGAAAATCGCTCGTTTGGTCCGAAGTGCGTGGGATCGGGATCCATTTCCAAGACGATCGTCGAGGAATCCGGAGACTCCGAACCGAGAATCGTTTACGGCGACGGCGATGACGGAGGGAGTGACGGCGGCGATTCTTTTGGCGGAGGAGGTGGTGGAAATGGCGGCGATGACGAAGAGGAAGAGGAGTTTGGTCCCATTTTGAAGTTTGAGGAGGTGATGAAGGAGGCGGAAGGTCGGGGAGTGAGTCTTCCTTCCGACATGGTCGAGGCGGCGAAGACGACGGGAATTCGGAAAGCTTTCCTCTTTCGCTACTTGGATTTGCAGGTGAAATTTTTTCGATTCTGTTTTTCTAGGGTTTAATCTCGTACTATCTGTAGCTTTTTTTATTTTTTATTTTTTTTTATTTTTTAGCTTAGCTTCATGTCGAAATCGAATGTGAACTTCATAAGATTGTTTGGTTAAGTTTGGTTTTACTGCTGTGGATATCTAATGTATTTTAGAAAAGCAATAGTTAAAAGATTATTTTAGTCATTTCCTTATATTATGAAAGTTAATTCTGGCTCCAAAGGATATGCTTCTTTTGAGGAATAAAGGGAAATATTACCTTTCTATAATTTATTTATTTAGATCTTTGATTCTGTTTGATTGTTATAATTTAGGAAGTGGACAGAGTCTGAACTTCTGTTGACTCGGCGAAGTGATGAAAGTTAGCGTTTGTAAACTTTCAGACCCGTTTGGTTTGTGTATTTGAACCTATGATTCTGATTTAATTCCAGTGTTTTTTATTTTACAAAGAATATTAATTCAAATATTTTTTCTCTGATAAAATTCCCGCCAATGAATTAGAATCACTGACTTAAATGCGTGAACTAAACATACCCCAGTTTTTAACACATGATGTAGTTTTTTTTTAAAGTGCTTTAATTGCTTTTCACAGGGATCAATTTGGCCATTGGGGTTTCTCATGAAGCACTGTTCAATGCTACGGGATCGAATGCTGGCTGATCCTTCGTTTCTGTTTAAAGTTGGGACAGAGGTTTGTTCTGGGTAATTTTTATTTGGATCAGCAGGAAATTTTATATTTTTTAGTGTTCTTTAGTTTATTAGAGAGTGCAGGAGAGAATGTGAACATAAATTGACCCTTTTTTGTAGCTTGTTTAGGTTGTCGGTTTTTCTTGCACTTTTTAGAAAGTTTCTAGATTGCGGGGTTTTCAGTTCTGGGTAATTTTTTATTTGGATCAGCAGGAAATTTTATATTTTTTAGTGTTCTTTAGGTTATTAGAGAGTGCAGGAGAGAATGTGAACATAAATTGACCCTTTTTTGTAGCTTGTTTAGGTTGTCGGTTTTTCTTGCACTTTTTAGAAAGTTTCTAGATTGCGGGGTTTTCAGTTTGTTGAATCCTGAAGAAGCTCTCGTTGATTTCATTCGGTGTAGGTAGTCATAGATTCTTGTTGTGCAACATTTGCAGAAGTCCAGAAAAGGGGAAAGGATTTCTGGGCAGAATTTGAGTTGTATGCTGCTGATCTTTTAGTTGGTGTGGTGGTTGATATTGCTTTGGTGGGTATGTTAGCGCCCTATGCTCGAATAGGGAAGCCATCCGTCTCAAAAGGTTTATTTGGAAATATAAGACATGCTTGCGCAGCACTGCCTAGCAGGTAAGCATCTTATGGTACAATATCAGGATGAATCTATCTAAAAATTTTGATTAGCAATATCCAACTTGCTTTTACCTATTTTTTGTTTCTATCAGTTGTCTCTTCTTCTTTTATCTAGTAATTATAGTTATTCATCAAAAAAATTCATTACAGCTGTCAGTAATTAAAACGCTTGTCTTCAATAGTATTACTAAGCCTAAAAAAAGTTAGGACCAAACATCTTGTGAATTGTCCATGCCTCCTTCAAGTTGTGTTCCCGGATTCTTTACACTTATTGGAGCTCACTTATATTGCGCTTTAGTTTTATCTTATTTGATAGAGATTGCTAAGACACTAGTTTTCTTCATTCTTCTTTGTTTTTATCTCTTTTTATAACTTCTATGTCATTATCTTTAGGCTGCCTTTCGGGAAAAATAGATGATGCGCTGACACTTTTCAATGAATCACATTTCCGTACATAATTTGCTTAAGTTGTACCATTCCCTCTTATGTAGTGTCTTCGAAGCTGAAAGACCAGGATGTAAATTTACAGTGAGTCAACGAATCACTACATACTTCTATAAGGTACGAATCGCTACATATTTCTATAAGGTACAATAAGAGCCACTGATAAAAAAACATAAAAAAAAAAGAGTTGTGGATGATTAACCTTGAATAGCATATTGGTGGGTACAATATCAAATAGAGTTTTTGCTTGATGATACTTTCTCTGAAAAGCTAGTTTGAATACTTGACTTTTTGTACCTTGCATAGTCTTCAATGCTCAAATTCTGCATCTACTAATGCCGTGTTGCTCATAGTTCAATTTATTGGCACCTTTTGGATCCAGGGAGTGTTGTATGGATCGGTTGGATTCGGATGTGGTCTTATTGGCCAAGGCATTGCAAATATGATCATGAATGCTAAACGGTATGGTTTGATTACATGTTCTTACTGTTGGCTTGCATATATATCCTTCTCTGAACATAGTTGTCATGTGGACTTAGTACTCATTTAGATGCTACAACTCGTGTTGTTGATGGAAGTTTTCGTGAATTATCAGGAGCATAAAGAAATCGGAAGAAGATATACCTGTGCCACCTCTCTTTGGAAGTGCTGCTCTTTGGGGTATGTTTGCATTTTTCATCCAGATTTAAATTTCTTGCCATTACACACGTTCGAAACTATTTTCTATGCTCTGCGTTTTCTTCTGGTGACTCTACATAGAAAACGTCTTGATTCCTTAATTTGTCCGCCCATTCATACTTCAACTTTAGTGGCATACCGAGGGAAAAGGCAGTCGTTTCCTTCTAGGGATGCACCTCTGTCATAGTATACCCCTCTTCCTCTTCAGAAAAACAGAGAGCAATACATGACGAAAAACCTTTCCTTGTGATTCATCACTTATCGGTTTTCCCTCTAATCAGGTGTATTTCTTGCCGTGTCTTCGAACACTCGTTATCAAATCATTAACGGACTTGAACGGCTGGTTGAAGCATCGCCTTTGGCGAAACAGGTCCCACCTGCTGCAATGGCATTCACAGTTGGTGTGCGATTCGCCAACAATATATATGGTGGCATGCAGTTTGTAGATTGGGCTAAATGGAGTGGAGTGCAATAGATGCAAATAATATGTTTATTTTCTTAAATATCGAATAAGCTATAGATTTTTCATTTTTGTTTTTGCCTTTCATGAGTAATTTTTAGATTAGGTTTTGAATTTCAGTCATCTAGTTGTCCTTTATTTGTTGTACCTTCTTATGCCATAATGGCATGGACTATATTTTTGCAGGTCTCAGTCTCAAAGAATTATCTTTTCAAAAAAAAAAAGGAAAAAAAAAAACTTAAAAACAAAAAAGCTAGATATCTCTTTACCTGCTTGTTTTAAGCCATTCTTTGTTGCCCATCACTATAAGAAAAAATGAATAGTCAAGTCCCAAGACCACATTTGCATCCACAATTTTTATTTTTTATTTTTTATTTTTCCCCTCTTCTTCACTTGGTCTAAAGCATTTAAAAGCTAGATATCTCTTTACCTGCTTGTTTTAGGCCATTCTTTGTTGCCCATCACTATAAGAAAAAATGAATAGTCAAGTCCCAAGACCACATTTGCATCCACAATTTTTATTTTTTATTTTTTATTTTTCCCCTCTTCTTCACTTGGCCTAAAGCATCTAAAATAAAATTGACTCATGGTCGTAAGTGTAGCCATGTCAAGTTCTATGTCTGTTACTTCATTAGGAAAAGAGAAGATACTCTCTAAAAAGTAAAACCTATATAGACATGCCTTACGTCTGCTTTGCATTTTTTAATTTGAATTGAAATGTGACTTTATGTGATTATTTTTTATTATAATAAAAAAGTTAAATGTGATTATTTCTGATAGTTTTTTACTATAGTAATTACAATTTAAATTTTAAACTCAAATCAGTAAAATAAACATGGCTTTACTTTTTATGATGTATATTTTAGGATTATGTGGAAAATATTCTTTTGATTTTTCATCTCATGTCATTGGATGAAAAAACATCCATACTCTGTTATTCATAAAATATATCTGGATATCATCACTTTTCTTCTATTCCAAGAGTGATTCTAGTTGGCTTTTTGTCCCTCGTGTTTCAAGTATCCACATTTGCTCTAAAATCCCAGCAAACAATAGTGTTAAAAATGCTTTTGAGGTTTTTTTTTTTTATACTCATTTTTAAGTCTCGTTTTTTTTTTTATCGATTTGAGTTTTATTACAGTAAAAATTTTAAAAAAATAATCACATTTTTTTATTATAATAAAATGTTTTCATATAATTAAAAATTTGAATCAACGAACTAAACGCCTTTAGAGTACAAGTTTAGCTGCCTCTCTGGTAAAAACATACATGGTTGTCTTTCACTAGTTTTT
Source organism: Morus indica (assembly GCA_029231665.1). Taxonomy (NCBI): domain Eukaryota; kingdom Viridiplantae; phylum Streptophyta; class Magnoliopsida; order Rosales; family Moraceae; genus Morus; species Morus indica. Next base: position 25,244,689 of record JACAGA010000001.1, on the reverse strand, counting down.
GCACCTAGGCTCTTCAAATTGAGTTTCAGAATCGTCTCTAATCCGTTTCTTTTGCAATTTGCACCTAAAGTACTTTGTCTTCAAATAATTTTTTGCAAACTCCAACTGCAACTTTCTATTTTTCAAGTTTTTGACATGAAACCTTAAAAACTTTGCACTATTGTCCACTTAGGGTTTTCTATAAAATTTTTAGATTTTCTAAAGGGTTTCTCTTTGCTTAACATTCTACCCTTCTGCATATTGCTCGTGTTTTCAAACGGTTTAAGCTCTAGAGCTAAAAGTTCCATTTCTATTCATTATGTCTCAAAAGGTGTCTTATGCTACAAATCCTTAGACTAGCACTTAAACTTGCATAATCATTAAGTAAAACCATATTTATACACTTAACATGTGCTAAAATCATCCAATTATCATTTCCATCAATGTCAAGTTTTTAAACTCGCAAAAAATCATAACTTTGCATGAGACATAAGCATGTAAACTTAAATCTAAACGGTTGTGGTTTGATTTATGTCTTAACTTCTTTGGTGATAAAATACATAAATATCGAATAAATAATGATTACATTCTCTATATTGTATTGAACTGGTGAATTGATACTCTAAAATCTATAAAAATGCCAATTCAGATCCGGTACTTTAAAAACTTCCTTTTATGTATTCCTCACCCATTTTTGGGACTGCAATATCTTTTTATGCGCCCTATTAAGTTTTAAATTATTTTTAATACATAAAATTCTTAGTGGAAGCACATTGGAAGGCAGTAAAGAGAATTCTGAAGTATCTAGTCAGTACAATATATTACGGTCTTCACTTGAGAGAGTGTCTTGCAGAAAGACTGGATTTAGTTGGCTTTTGTGATGTAGATTGGGTATCAGATATTGATGACCGAAGATCAACATAAGAGTTTTGTGTATTTCTTGGTTCTAATCTGGTGTCTTGGCAATCTAAAAAGCAACATACTGTATCAAGATCGTCTAAAAATGAGAAATTCCCTTTTCAGAATGATATAGATTTCTTTTATAAGTTGTTTAACAAGTTTTTAGACTAAAATGGCAAAAACGACATTTACTAAGAGCATTTTCTTAGAAATATGAGGTACTTATTTAATATTATCTAAAGTAGTAGATCATAATCCATTAATTTAATAAAATAAAGATTATTAAAATATATTTTTCATAAATTAAAATTAAAAGTAAATAAAAATGATTAATTTAACAAATGGTTCCAAATCTCATTTGACGCTTTTAGCGTCCCAAACTTAACCTTAGACTATTAGTTTGTTTTAATTTTTAGTATTTTTGTCATTTAGATGTTTAAAAGATGACAAAATTGAAATACATTGAAACAAATTGATAAGTTAAGGATTAGTTTGAGATATTTTATAAGTAGGGGAACAAAGTACGATTGGAGGTATTGTTTGGGGATCGGTTGTAGGATTACTTATAATAAAAAAAAATGGATTAGGTGAAAAATGGAAATGATGGAAAAACAGGCCATGGTAAATAAAAGTCGTCTTCCGCACCATGTCCGAATGTCTTTTTTTAATTTTTTTCCCTTTCTTTTCTATTTTTTGTTTATTTTATTTATTTTTATTGCTAATTTTCCTTCTCAGTCCACCTTCCTTCTCTCTCTAGAAAAAACAACAACGAAAACCAATAAAAGCTATTTCTTTCTCTCTCCTCTCTCTCTCTCTCTAGATCAAATAGACTCGGACTCTCTCTCTCTCTCTCTCTATTCCTCTCTGTCACGTACTTCAAACTTTCCTTCGCCATTTCTCGGGTCCGAGAAATTGGAGCTACATCTGATCTTCGCCAAAGAAGCTTTCCTCGCCTTTTCCTCTTCCACAGCCTCAGATCGGGTCCGCAGAGGATCTTCGATTTTGAAGAAGAGCTGAAGAGAGAGAAAGAGACATTGTGTTTTTTCGCATTTGGTTGTTTCGGCTCTGGATCTGACCGGCGATGGCTTTGTCCGGCATGCGAGGCCTCTCGGTCTTCATCAGCGACATTCGGAATTGCCAGAACAAAGAGCAGGAGAGGCTTCGAGTCGACAAGGAGCTCGGCAACGTCCGTACTCGCTTCAAGAACGAAAAGGTCAATTTTGTTTGTTTTTTTTTCAACTCTAGGGTTTTAGGTTTCGCTTTGTTCGGAGACGGAATTTCTTGCTTTTTTTTTTATGAGGTTTTGATCGGAAGCTCGGTGGATTCACGTCATTTGGTTTGAATTTGGGGATTTTGCTATTTTTGGATTCTTATTCCGATTTCTTTTCAATTTTAGGTTTGTGTTTTGTGTTGAGACTTTTGAATGCTTAAATGTTTCTTTGTATGAAGTTGAGCACAGAGTTTCTTGGAATTTCAAGCTAATCGGAGACACTTCTTTATGTTGGATTTCTTAGTTGGTATGGGCGGTAGGAACTTGCTTATAAATGACTCGTCGATACTAAAATGATATTAGTTTAGCTTTTTGTTCAGTTTGAAGAAGCTCCTTTAGTTGCAAGCTTATATAACTAATAAATGCAAGCCAATTTCAGACAACAATCTTCCAATTTTTGCTTCAATTTATGTTTAGTTATTTATTTATGACGATAAGCATGAATACAGAGACACGCGTAGCTTCACTTACATGGAAATGAGTGTTACTGAATCTCTAAGAAGCAAATAGGGGTCACTTGTTGTCCAAATCGTCTAATTGTTTACAAAGTTGAAAAATACTTGTAAGGAAGCACATAATATGTAGGAATTGCATTTTGGCTTATCTAATACGGGGTTTTGGAGGCACAAAGTATTAGTTTAAGACCCAAGCTTTAATTATAATTGTAGGATGCCTTACCTAAAACAAGTGATAATCTGTATGCTTCTTTGCCCAGGCTAGATCAACATGTGAAATTTGTACGAGGGTTGAATGAGTTATGTAATGGTATCTATTTTTTACCATCTTTGTACATAAAAGCAGATATGATCTCATAATGGCCTTTTAGATTAAGATTATATCATTTAAGATATTTCCAGCATTCTGAAAAGCCATTTGGGCCTTGGAATTCAACTAATATCATCATTAGTTACTTAGTTGGTGATTTGGCGTGATTGTGGTGGCTGTGGGGCAAGCCAGAGTTAGAAAATGATTGTAGATCGTTTTTGGAGTCTTGGACAAGATCAACGTAAAGATTGAGATTTTGTCTCCTGTTTTTAATCTAACTTCTGATTTCATTCCACATTGTTGAATAAGATTTTGCATAAGATGCCCATAAGTTTATATTCGTTTTGTTTTCACTTCTCTATATTTTCCATCTTTAATTCCTTTATTTATTTATTTGTATGCTGATCCTTTAATTCCTTTAATTTGAACATGTGAATTTTGTCCTTATGTCAATTTTCATGAACGATGTGATCGAACCCATTTTTCCATATTACTTTTGTAATTGGTATTTGGTTCTTGAAGAATTCTGTTGCACTCCAAGTATTTCTATGTCATTTCAGAAAGTAATGATCTCTTGTTTTCTGAGACTACAAACTTTACTTGAAACTGAGAGTGAAAATAGATGCTTTGATAGTGTGCAACCCCAGCTCCGTTATGCCTTCTTTATTTTCTCCACTACTGCTGAAATGTGGTCCCATTAATCTACCTCAATATCTGTTGAATGACTTTTAGGTCTTAGAGGTTTTAAGGCTCCTGTTGGGAATGCTCAAGCCGTAATGCTGGAAAGTTCTTAGAGCTATAGTAAATGATGTTAAACCTTCGTACTGCAGTTTAGAAATGAGTTTTTGGTTGTTGCTGTTGAGCTCATGCAATTGCAAAGTAGTTTTTATGCTTTTGACGATCTCTTATCACAGCACTGCAGGTTTCTTTGTTTTTTTTTGGTAACACAAAGCCCAAACTATATTTTTATTGAATATGAGTGCGTAGGCTCCTACTTCGTTTGTTTATTTTTGTCTGGTATTTTAGCTTCCAAATCAGTTTAGAGAGAATTCTCATTCCCCCTTCCTCCCACCCCTCGTCATTTTTCTGATTGCTGTGTGGATAGTTGTCTTCTTACTCCTTAGTTGCAACCTATTGCATGCTATTGACGAATTGCCATATCTTGTTGAGAAAGAGTTAGTACTTATTTTTAAAATCTATTGTTCTTTCTGCAGGGTTTGACCCACTATGAGAAAAAGAAATATGTTTGGAAAATGCTTTACATTTATATGTTGGGTTATGATGTGGATTTTGGTCACATGGAAGCTGTTTCTCTAATATCTGCACCAAAGTATCCAGAAAAGCAGGTACTTTATGTATTTTAATGTTAAATGCTTTATTGGCCTGTTCCAATTCCTTTGATTTGCTGCACATAATCATGGTTGGTTTTAATTAACTGGATGTTAAGTTGGGTTTGGAGTATTGCTTTATGATGTTGCAAAGGATTCATATCATGTTAAGATTTTGTTACTGAACTGATGGGACTGATTACTAGTAGGAGTTGGCACAATTCAAAGCCATCATTTAAACTTACTTGCCAACTAATATTTGCGGATACTACGAATCAAATTATGCTGCAAGTGGAAATCCTTAGTACTCATAGTCCTTAATGGTGCCTTGACGACTCATATGATAAATTCTTAGTGATAGGAATAGAACTTTTTTTATATAATGGGATAGAAAACTCAAAGAATATATTAAATAAAAGTCAAGGATCATAAAAAGTACATGTCAAAAAGATTGATAATATATCAACCCGAGAACAGCAGAAAACAACTCAGAAAATTACAATCTAATTAAAGAGAGTGATAGGGATAGGTATAAATTGATTTTTGTGCATTCAAGTATCAAATTGATTCAAATCATATTTAAGATTTGAGTATTTTAGCTTTTCCTTTATGTCCATGAATGGTATCCCCTCTTTGGAACTTACTTCCCATTCTGCTAAATAACTGCAGGTTGGGTACATCGTGACAGCTTGCTTACTAAATGAGAACCACGATTTCCTGCGATTAGCCATAAATACAGTGCGCAATGATATTATTGGCAGGAATGAGACTTTCCAATGCCTGGCACTGACGATGGTATGCCTGTAGAAATCCTGATGGAGTTTTTTAGCTTTTTTTCTTCGCCATTCTTTCTTCCACTCTTCTTTGAACAAATCTGTGATTGTATTAGAGGGAAAATTTCTAGTTTTTGATTGTTTGCCAAAACCAGATATCAGGGTAAGTTTTAGTTTTTGATTGTTTGCCAAAAGCGCATAATCTGTTTATCCTTTTGAAGATGCTTGTGAAAAGTATATCCTGCATTAAAGCACATTCTTTTATGCCTTTCTTCTTCTTCTTCTTCTTCTTTTTCTTCTTTTTTTTTTTTTTTTTTGTGTGTGTATCTGATTTATTTTTTATTTATTTATTTATTTTTTTTGTGTGTGTGTGTATCTGATTTCATTATGGAATGTCTTAGGTTTCTTCTTCTTCTTTTTTTTTTTTAAAGCTTTTATCTGCATAATTCTTTTGTTACTTCTTTTCCTTTTCTTTTTAGTAGTGTGTCATTTCGCTCTTTTCATTTCAAAATTGTTTCTTTTATAACCATGTGCTCCACTATTTCTCTGTAGGTTGGGAATATTGGTGGAAGAGAATTTGCTGAGTCTTTAGCACCTGATGTTCAGAAGTTAATTGTAAGAGACAACACAACTCACATTTAGGGTAAACTATAGTAGAAAAATGGTTGATATTGACTTTGCTTTTAATTTAGATATCTAGCAGCTGCAGACCGCTTGTAAGAAAGAAGGCTGCGTTATGTCTACTGCGTTTGTACCGGAAAAATCCTGATGTAGTAAATGTAGATGGATGGTATGTTTCTTGCGTTTCTTTCTTGACAGAAAAATTCCCAGCACAAAATTTGTGGTGTGTTTGTGTGTGTGTGTGGTGTTTTACTTCTTTTAATTTTTCTTTGCACATTTTTTTCCTTGTATATTAGGGCGGATCGCATGGCTCAACTTTTGGATGAACGTGATCTTGGTGTTTTGACATCCTCTATGAGCCTTCTTGTTGCCCTTGTATCAAATAACCATGAAGCTTACTGGAGTTCTCTTCCAAAATGTGTTAAAATACTGGAGCGGCTTGCTAGAAATCAGGATGTTCCACAAGAGTACACTTACTATGGGATCCCATCTCCTTGGCTTCAGGTCTCTAATTTCTTTTCCCTCCCGGATTCATTGCATGTTTTGATTACAGATGAACTCCTAATCATCTTTGCTCATTTATTTTTTACTTTGGACAAAAATAGAACAGTTTTTGACCCCTGTAGAACCGTGGGATCTAATGGGTGCAGTCCATTTGGTATGACGAACTATGAAAGGCTGTGTATTTCTTGGTTTTAATAAGCATTTCAGGAAGAATCAGGGGATTTTGGATGGCTTGGGGAAATGAATACGCATTGTTGAATTTTAACATGAAATTAGTATCCTACTACTATATCATAATCATAATAAAAAAGATGAGAATGATAAGAAGGCTTTCACGCTCATCATGGATGGTCATTACAGGTTAAGACGATGAGGGCTCTACAGTATTTTCCTACTATCGAAGATCCAAATACCAGAAGATCATTGTTTGAGGTTTGTCTTTCTCAAGTATCTTATTCTCATTCTCATTCTTGTTACATTTAGATTATCTTGTCTTTTCTTTCTTTCTATTTTATTTATTTATTCATCTATTTATTTATTTGTTGAAATGTATTTTGTGTTTTCAGGTCTTACAACGGATATTGATGGGCACTGATGTTGTGAAAAATGTAAACAAGAACAATGCATCGCATGCTGTTCTTTTTGAAGCCCTTGCTCTTGTAAGTATCCAACCCAGAAACAGAATTACTTTTTAGTTTTTATCTTTATATTGGGTATTTTTTATTTGACTCAATGAAAGTAGGTTCTTCTTATGACATATTTGTTTTTTGTATTATGCCTTGTAAGTATAGGCGCAGATCCTGTAGCCTCCCAGGCTGAAATTGTAGAAGTGTTAAAACTCCATATACTTTGCGTCCTTTTCCCTAAAAAGTAACTGTTAAAATGAGATTTGAGTGAAGATACATTAGCTTCTTTATAACCGCCATAGCTATGCTTACATAAACAAACAAATTTATGTGTGGAACTCAAAACATATTATACATATTCATAGAAGTGTAATCCTCTGGATGATTCCCTTCTTCGACCTCTCTCGTTCCCTCTCCCTCCCTCCCTATCCCTCCATGCAACATGCAAACACACATATCCACCTTGTACATGTACTTCCCACGTGTACACTTTTTCCATGCACAAGAACTTATATTTCCAATGCAGAGCGTTTGTCTGCATGTTATCACTCTTTTCAATTACTTTCTTGTCAATTAATATTGTGGGATTCTCCAAGGGCGAGTGGCTGCCATTATTTATTTATATATTTGAATTTTTCTGCAGTGATTTGAAGTTTTTTAATTATTTATTTTTTAGTTCAGTACAACTAGCGCGCACTTTATCTTTCGTGCTCTGATTCCTGTTTCAGGTTATGCATCTAGATGCTGAAAAAGAGATGATGTCTCAGTGTGTTGCACTTCTGGGAAAATTTATAGCTGTGCGAGAACCGAATATCCGATATCTTGGGTTGGTGAGTTTGAAAAGCTACTGTCTTTTGTTCTGTTTAAGTTTCTCGACCAGAAAGTCATGACATCTTCACTTTAAACATGCAAGAGATCACCACTTTGTAGTTTGAAGATCTGATTTTCAATGCTTTTGTGTAGGAGAATATGACGCGCATGTTGATGGTAACAGATGTGCAAGATATTATTAAAAGACATCAGGCTCAGATTATCACCTCATTGAAGGATCCCGACATCAGGTAACTTTGCTGTCCTGCAGCATGCTATATATACCTTATTGTTACTGATCATTTGAATAATCAAGAAGCCACATTTTGATCCATGGATTTTCTGTTAGAACTATTTTTTTTTTAAGAACAAAAACTTCATTTATAAAGAGAAAAATCACAATGCAAATGAAGTTTCAAGATGGTTGAGAGAACCATCTTCGACAGAAAACAAACAGAAAAAGCAAAACAAAACAAAGAGCAAAAACACAGACAAAATGTACAAATTATCTTAGTACATCCTCCCAACCTAACAAGATTAAAGATAATGAATAATGCTTAAATGATTTATCTGTTGAAGCCCAGAAATACACTAGATATTTCGCTTTCTCAAATAGATCCTCAAATAACAATTCTCTGTCTTCAAAAATCCTTTGGTTCCTCTCCCACCATATGACCCAGAGGATAGCCAAACACATTGCTCTCCAACTTGTCTGGGCCTTCTTGTTCTTTCCGAATCCGAACCAGTCTTCCACCAGAACCGCACCACTAGGAGCTGGAAAACCCAACTTAAATCTGCCACCCCCAACAGCTTCAACCAGAGTCTCCGAGATAAGTCACAAAAGTCTGAAGGGGAAGAGCAATAAAAAATGGTCCTTACATTCTGTGTGAATGCTTGCTACTATATGGTGCTTAGTATTCTGATAGTGATTGGAGAATATTTAAACTAAGGGGAAGAGCAAGTGCAATGTGTTTATTTAATCTTCGCTGAAAGATTTGAAGTGACACAAGTTGAGTGTATCTTGTAAATTTATTGCTTAACTCTGCTTCACGGTAGAATCTGGAGCAATTAAGTAGCAAAGAAAGTCTTTAGAGGGTAAAAGGTAATATTTTTGCTAGGTTATTCCACTTATAGGACATTCTATATTTCGTATTTTTCTTTTGAACTAAAGAAAAAGAAAAGATTTCTCCAGAATGAAAGTGAAGAAAGGGTATTTTGTTTATATGGTTAAGCATAAAGCTAATTGTTGAATCAAGGAACATTGCAGTGTCCAAATACTCTATTTGGTGCTCTTCCGTAATTATATTCATGCAAACTGACATCACATTCTATCAGTATTCGTAGGCGAGCACTCGATTTGCTTTACGGCATGTGTGATGTTTCAAATGCAAAAGACATAGTTGAGGAAATATTGCAGGTACAATATTTTTAGACAGACTATTGTGATTTTATTGTTTCTTTCTTTCTTTTTCATTTTTCTTTTTTTTTTTCCTAGTCTTATCGAGTCTTCTTTTGTTTCTCTTCTAAATTAGTGTACTGTGATAATGTCTTCCAAAACAAAGATATGTTGACAACTTTTTTTCTGTTTTTAGTATCTTAGTACGGCGGAATTTGCAATGCGTGAGGAATTGTCACTTAAAGCTGCTATACTTGCGGAAAAGTTTGCCCCTGATCTTTCATGGTAAGCATGTCCCACGCAATAGTTCCTGTCGGCATGACAAGCTTAGATGTTATCTTCTTGAGGTTGTGCATATTGACATTATTCAATGTAAATATTATTTAGGTACGTGGATGTAATTCTTCAGTTGATTGACAAGGCTGGTGATTTTGTGAGTGATGATATATGGTTTCGGGTTGTGCAATTTGTTACAAACAATGAAGACCTACAGGTGATTATTGCTTTCCTTCTCTTTATGATATGCGTGTTAATAACTTAAAGGATTATTTGTTAACTATAGCATTATTGACTCAATTTACTTGATCAGCCGTATGCAGCTGTAAAAGTCAAAGAGTATCTTGACAAGCCAGCCATACACGAGACAATGGTTAAGGTGTGTATATGCTACTGTCATTTGCCTTGACCTTATGCAATTATATATGCGCCAAGGACGTAGTCCCTCAGGGATCGGTCCCTCATGTTACGTTATAGCTCAGGGGAGGTAACTAAACAAATGTGCTGTAGGAGGCTTTGAGATACAATTTACTTTTAGTATGACCTGCCATTCAGTTTCAACATGCCAGCTAAGTATAAGCTATGTATATGAACAAAAAATCTTAATGAGGATTTGTAATTAATTCCACTGTCCAAAGTCGGACCCATTGTTTGTCATGTATTTATTTTCTGTTCTCAATGAAAAAGATTATAATGAAGCCGGAGCTTAAAGACTGTTTATAGACTTTTACTCTTATGCCTGAATACTGGAATGTTTTGTTTTGTCCAGTGCATTCTTTCATACAAAACTAGTTGTATATAGGTTTGTTCCCGTCAATCAACTTTAAAACATTTTCTACGATGTAAATAAGCAGCTTAATTTTTTGAATAACAAAGTTAACTAATATTGATGTGCAAGTTTAACCAGGTATTTAATATATATCACAGGTAAGTGCGTATGTCCTTGGAGAATTTGGGCACCTTTTGTCTAGACGGCCTGGGTGTGGTCCAAAGGAGTTATTCAGCATTATACATGACAAGCTTCCTACTGTATCGTACGGATGCTTAACCTTTTTCCCTTTGTACCTTTCTACCAGCATTTTGCTTCCTACGGTATCTTATCTGACGTAATTTGTTTGCAGAACTTCTACGATACCCATTCTTCTTTCGACATATGCTAAGATCTTGATGCATACTCAACCACCGGATCCGGAACTACAGAATCAGATTTGGGCGATATTCAGCAAGTAAGTTTTACCTTTAAACTTATTTTCTCTCTGTTGATAAATTCAGCTTCTAAAGGGGATTTGTTTGATATACTTTGATGTCTTTTAGATATGAGAGCTGCATTGATGTTGAAATACAACAACGAGCTGCAGAGTATTTTGCCTTGAGTAGGAAAGGTGCAGCTCTAATGGATATATTGGCTGAAATGCCCAAGTTCCCAGAGCGACAGGTAAATTTGTTTGTTTGTTTGTTTTTGTTTTTGTTTTTTCTTTTCCAAGCATTTATTCCAATCAGCTTATCTGTCGCTTTGTTGTGTGCATTGCATTTTGTGAAGTGTTGATCAAAGTCTGCTTAGAGTTAATTCTCACCAAACGTAATAATTCTTTCAAATGTAGTCATCCTTGATCAAAAAGGCTGAAGATGCTGAAGTTGATACTGCTGAACAAAGTGCTATCAAGTTGCGGGCCCAGCAGCAAATGTCAAATGCTTTAGTTGTAACTGACCAACGTCCTGCTAATGGCACTCCCTTAGTGGGCCAGCTCAGTCTCGTCAAAGTGCCCAGCATGACCAATAATACGGTTAGGGTTTCCCCCCCCCCCCTCTAATCTTTATTATTATTATTTTCTGTTCATACTTACAATAGGGATGTTCTCTTCCATGTAGATTCTGCCAATGAAAGTTTTGTTATTACAGACTGTTTCTGTTTAAAACTTGAAAGGTCCTAATATAATCTATATCTGAGTTCATGGCAATTGACAGGATGTCAATTCAGCTGATCAAGGATTGACCCCGGAAAATGGGGCCTTGACTACAGTTGATCCACCACAACCTTCAGCTGATCTTCTTGGTGATCTTTTGGGTCCTCTGGCTATTGAAGGCCCTCCAACTGCCATCCAATCTCAGCAAAATATAGTCTCTGGATTGGAAGGTGATCGTGCAGTGGAAGCCACAGCCATAGTTCCTGTTGATGAGCCACAGAATTCTGTACAGGTACTTTCTATTATTCTCGTGTTTGAGTCTGACCATTGATATGCTCTTCTTCTCTTCCAGATATGCGGGTGGAATGTGAAGGTGTTGTATGTAATGAGCCACGCTGCTAATTTTTTTGCCTCCTAGTTATCACGGATTTTCTGTGGTTCCTTTTTGATTTGGTTGCTTCACTGATTTTGTCTGTATATTGACATAATATCAAGTCCTAGTTCAATATATCTGTGCTATGAATAATATGCTCAAACAGACTTACCGTATTGTATATATCATGCTCACGCTCTATATCTTTCTGTAACAACATTATAAAACTTGGTAAGATTTTACTTGGCTATTGAAGGTTGCTGCATAATTTCTAACTTGTGACTTTCATTTCTTGTGGTATTCAGAAAATGTGATGATTTCTTTGTTCCTTTTTGCAGCCAATAGGAAACATTGCCGAAAGATTTCATGCTTTGTGCTTGAAGGATAGTGGTGTTCTTTATGAGGATCCTCATATTCAGGTTTAGTTTACAAATGTTATCATAGCGTACTTGTGTTTTATCTCAATAGTTTAAGGGCTTGTTTGGTTCATGGGTTCAAGTCAGTGATGTTTTATTCTGAAGTCAAATTTTGTGAGAGAATCCATTGGTGGGAACTTTTTTTATTCAAATTTTGTGAGAGCAAAATCAAAATCATGGATTCTAGTTAGTGAACCAAACGGGTCCTAAGTTAGCTGTAAGACAGTTTGAAGTATAAGCTTTAACAAGGGCTTTTTTTTTTTGGTTGCCTCTTGTTGTGTTATCTAGATTGGCATAAAAGCAGAGTGGAGAATGTATCATGGGCGTCTTGTTCTTTTCTTGGGAAACAAGAACACCACACCACTTGTTTCAGTTCAGGCTATAATTTTGCCTCCGTCCCATTTAAAAATTGAGCTATCATTAGTACCAGAAACTATTCCTCCTAGGGCACAGGTAAAGACATTATTGTAGTAATTTGGTTCTTGATGGACCAATAGGACACTCGATCTTCATGCATTTCACTTTGGTGAATATAGGTGCAATGCCCACTTGAGGTTGTGAATCTCCGTCCAAGCAGGGATGTGGCAGTGCTGGACTTTTCCTACAAGTTTGGTAACAATGTGGTACTTAAATCTAAATTTTCTGCTTCTTTAGTTGCCCGCAGAAACCAAGTTATTCATAAGTAAAATGAAATCTTATCATTTTTATTCTATAGGCCAATGTCAAGCTTCGTCTGCCAGCTGTCCTAAATAAATTTCTTCAGCCTATATCAGTATCCGCGGAAGAGTTTTTTCCCCAATGGAGATCACTATCAGGACCACCTCTGAAGCTCCAAGAAGTGGTGTGTTTTCTGCATATAACATCTATGTTCTTCTATAGAAGTATTCTAGATAAAACTAGGTTTTGATAGTTATCCTATACTTTAATTGGTTTCCATTTGGTTTATAGTGTCATGCATATTTACCAATTGAGTTTGGATTGCGTGTATTGACAATCACTTCAACTCACGGGAGTCTCCATTTTTCTGGAAACATAACTTAGTGATATGCTTGGTGCTTAGAACTTATATATATCATATCTGATGGTGGTAGGAGTCTATTATTATTATCTGATTCTGGTCGGTAATGGTGACAAGTAGGCCATCATCATTTTTGTTACTTCTAAAGCAGAATGATACGTAGGATATTAACAAGTTATTAGAATTCAGCATATTTTTCTTTGGTTCGCAAGGTTAAAGGGCTATGTGTGACTAGGCACTGTTTAGCTATATATGATCATCTCTTTCTGTTATTTATGCAGGTTAGAGGTGTAAAACCACTACCGCTCATGGAAATGGCAAATTTATTTAATAGTTTCCAGTTAATCGTTTGTCCAGGGCTTGTAAGTCATACTTCACCATTTTGATACTAGGAAATCTTTTTGTTATGAAGAGTTTCTCACTTCTCATTTTCTGTTTTAGGATCCCAATCCAAATAACCTTGTTGCAAGCACCACATTTTTCTCCGAAATTACACAGGCCATGCTTTGCTTGGTAAGGGTTACATGTTCATTTTCAGCGTTTTCATGGATGAAATTGATGCCAACATTCTTGAATAATAAAGCGTTTTATCACTCAGTCAACGCATTTAAATCTTTGTGGTCAGCAACGAGTAAATGTTTTGCTTTATGTCTCTTCTGTGATACAAAGTGCATGTTTGCAGTTTTCTTGGTATTTGGGGTGTAGTTAAGGGTGTGGGACGTTAAATATATATATATATATATATATGTATGTATTCATATACGAAACCAAATAAGAATAAAAGCAAAGAAAATAGTTGTAATATATAGACAGACAAAACCAAGTAAGAATAAAAGAAAAAGGGATGGTCACAAACCAACTAAAAACTTTTCTTCTTTGATCAAGCAAAATGAAAATTCTTTTTCTTGTGAAATTTTTTTTAAAATTTTTTTTGTGATTATCTTTCAGTTTTGGCGGATTTTGGAGAGTTGGGATAAGCTTTTGTGTTATCCTGTGCTGACTTTAACTCCCCTTCAACTTCTAGTTATCTTGATTTGTATACATATCATTAGTGTTGCTGGCCTGCCTGTTTTATGGTAGCATTTTTATTAGTTTTTAGGGTGTGAACTATATCAAATTAATTTGCTTTTGAAATGAGTTTTGGAATTATCGATGACCTTATGACACAGTAATTATGCCCGTCTTTGACACCCTATTTCCCCTTTTCCCCCAACTTCAGGTTAGAATTGAAACAGATCCAGCTGACAGAACTCAGTTGCGGGTGACAATTGCCTCAGGAGACCCTACACTGACATTTGAGTACGTATATGACAATCCCCGTCTTCAATTAACATTTGGTTTTGCTACGCAGGCAGATTCTTATAACCTCTGTTGTGCAGGTTGAAGGAGTTCATTAAAGAACAATTAGTTAGCATACCGTCAGTCCTCACAGCCCCTCGTGCATCACCTGCACAGGGGCCACCAGCGCCTCCAGCAGCCCAACCGGCCAGTTCGGCAGCAGCATTATCAGATCCTGGGGCTCTGCTGGCTGGTTTGCTGTGACAGAGGAAGGTGATAGCTGCCTGAGGAATTGTTCATTAAACATTAAACACAACAAAAAAAAAAAAAAAAGAAACCTGATTTATACCGCCTGCCCACCCGGTTTATCCCTCCGAGTTAAAGAGGCTGATCAATCAACCATGATGCAAGAGCTGGCGGGAAATTAAGGGTGAACTAATTTGTGGTCGGCTTTGTGTTGTGAGTTGGGGATTTTGAGGGGTTGGTCGGGGTTTTGAAATTCTTTTCTGCACATTGCAGTTGTGCCCAAGTGAGATAGTTTTCTTTTTTCCTTTCTCGGGTTGAGGTTTTTGTTTTCTTTATTTGTTCCTTTTTCACTTCATTTTGTCAGTTCCCTGATAGTGAATTGGTTTCTGTAATACCTATATTTGACAGCGTGTAAGATATGTCATGTAGTAGACTAGTTGTAAAAGTATGGCCTTGTTTGTTAGTCGTAACACCATTAAATAAGAAAATTTATTTGATGAAATAAAGAAGAATGTGGATGTGATGCTGTTGCGCTCTCTCTCTCTCTCTTTCCCTTTTTCCAATTTCCCGAATGCGGATGTTTTTCCCTTTTTCTTGTTTTGTGATTGGAAAACTGTGATATTCGGTTTATTACTAAAATTTTCTAGTAAATATTATTCTGTGTAAAATGGTATTTTCACCAATCTGAAAAGCAATGATCCTCCATTTCTAGAGCCACCTTGCATTCTCACTCTGTTCCTATAATTCACCGATTGAAAAAAGAAATGCCCACTTGCATATTGGACTTCATTAAAAAAGCTGAAGAATTAATAGAAAGCCGAAGCATTACATAGTACTAATTTTATTCATCTTAAAAGTAATGTGAACAGGTAGCCAAGTAGACTACTGTAATTAAGACTTGAACTTTTACTAATAAGTTGCAATTTCAGAAAGCAGACAATCTATATCTATAGTGGAAATTGGATTTCGTTCATCTCATTTGACGCGTTCACGACAAATAATTAGGTAAGATTGGTGCTCGTACGAACTCGAGGGCTTTGCCAGCTCGCAGAGCTTCCAGTAATCGTCATAACAGAAAAAGAACGTAGAGACGGGGGTGTTCAATGTCAACCAGTTCTGGTGGAGCTTCTACCACTTCGTCATTTGGTCCCAACAAAAATGTTGCTATTGACACCCTAATGGCTGATTCCTTGCACTCTACTCTATGCCGCACATTGCAGAACCTCCCGTTGCTCCATACCTTCGATTATTTTCATTCTCATACAATTAGCTAAGAAATGCATATTATTAGGGTCCGTTTAGTTTACTGATTTGAGTTTTTAATTCGAGTTAAAATGTGACTTTATGTGAGTTTTTTACTGTAGTAAAAAAATTAGATATGACTGTTTCTGAGAGCTTTTTACTGTAACAAAACTCGAATCGGTGAAATGAATGGGACTTTAGAAATGCAAAACTCTACTTATAAAGTAAGTTCCTGGACGATCAAATTTTATTAAAATAATCTTTTGAATTAGAGTAAATTTTAGATGGATAATAAACTTTTGACATAATTTCATAGTCCAGAATCATCCCTGCAAGATAGAGTTTCCCTTCTCCCTAATCTGAGCGGCAGCCAAATTTAAATGGAAACATAATAAAAGAGTGACATTAACTTGCATGCCGTAGCAATGTCCCCAAGATTGAGTAAGAGAGTGCCTGACCAAGGATCCACTGCAACAAATTCACCCTTTTTGTTCATCACTTCGAACCTAGAGACTCAGGAGTGAAATTGCATTTATTCATCCTCAACTGGAACGGCCACCCTTGAACAAATCACCGTCCAGTCCCATACTCTTTGCTAATTTTCGACCAATATCCATGGCCAGCTCATGCACTGCCCTCACATACGTTTCTATTATTTCTCTGTAAAATTGAACAAATGTATTTTTATCCATTAAGTCGTAACAAGAAGTAGCCAAGTGTGCAGATTCTTGTCTTTTCTTTTCTTTTAATAAGAACATTATTCTATGTGTCTCAAGAGGAATTATTCAGTACATCAGGTGTACCACGTCATATTATTTATGCGGTACATCCGTCTAATGAGATTATACCATTTAAACATTTTGTATATATCAGCTTTTCACTTTTATTTTTCTCTTTCCTAATAGGTATTCAATGCAAATACATATTAAAAAAGAGAAAAATAAAAGTAAAAAACTTATATAGACAAAATGTCTAAATTATACAATCTTATTGGACGGGTGTACCACATAAGTAATATAACGTGGTACACCCGGTGTACTGAATAATTCCTCGTATCTCATACTCATAGACAATATTATTACGCGGCAAATTACTTTTTTTTTTTTTGGCTCAAACGACAACGTACTTGTAATAGTGATATTTAGCTTTTTCTTTTTACAATATGGTAGCCTATATAAAACCCGTGCAAATTATAATATGTATCTAATCAGACTGAAACCATGCATCTATTCAATATCACATATCACGATCATAGGTTATTTTGTAAACAAAAATTCCAAGAATCACAATAACCTCTGCATTAGAGAGATTACATGTCCATGTGGATTTTTCTTTTTTTCACAAACTTCGTAGAGAACCTTAATATATTTAGGTTTATTTTATATGTAGCACTGTCTTAATATATATATTATATATATATTATAATTATGTAGCACTAAAAAAATGGGGACAGCACTCATTTTGATTTTTTTTTTGGTTTACCTCAAAATGACCCCAAATTTTATACCATATTTTCATTGATCCCTTTTGTTAAAAACGTCTCAAAATTGACCTTTATTTATGTTATTGTTTAAGGGAAAAAATGGAAAAACAAACAACTGAGTTAAGCGGGGAACTCGAATTATTGAAGTGTACTTGTTAAATGCCCTTTGAACCATAAGAGAAGTTATAACAAATATTTACTCTTCTTGAACATAATATACCAAATATAAAATATGAACAAGACACTAAAATTTTCAATCAATTAATATCGCTAATGAAAGTTTCTATTTTATTCTCACTTAAATATACATTGGTTGTATCATGTATGTGATCTGTTGTATCTAGATTTTAATGCAGCTTGGTAGAAATACTAAATTCGCCACAACAAGATAAATCGGAGTAAATTTATCATAGGTCAAAATGGGATTTGCTGTAAAGTTCTTGAGTATTTTGGGATTTTCATTTTTTTTTTTTTTTTAAGGAATATAACTCTCACGTCATAATGAGAATAGTTACAACAAGTCATTGTTACCGTTGTCAAGTTGTACGCGAGAAAAATAATCAAAACAAATATTTAGAAATTTCTTTTCGGTGCTTAAAAAGAAATTAAATCACATCAATTATTTAGAAATGAACCCGATACATTTTCCACTCAAATGCTTCAATTCAAGGAAGCGTTGTCTGACTCAACTACAAAACATCGGACCAATAAATCACATCAATTCAACATTGCAAACACAGAACATTGTTTATCCATAGTACATTGACTTTGACTATCCCAGATCATTCGAAGAAGAGATCAAGAAAGATCTCATCAAGTAGCAAGGAAAATGGATACAAGCCAAAGCTTGTTCCACAGACATGTTTTAGCTTCAAAATAGCTCCACCTATTGAAGTCTATGGACTGCACAACATTTCCACTGTAAGCAATTATGACTCACATGAAGGTACATGGACTTCCACATCAGTAGCTCAGCCATTCCAGGACTCTCAGGATTCAAAACATGACTCATTATTATTCTAAAATTCTCAAGACCCAGAAGATGACTCATCACCCACCAAATGACAGAAGCCTTAGTGTTATCATCTCTATGGCTCAATAAATTCTGACTCATCAGACTAAAACAACTTTAACTTATCTCTTGACTAAAACAGTAGATAAGATTGAGTCCTTACCAGTAGCCATGCATTATGTGAGACATCCATAGGTAGAAGTCTTATCTTGTATAAAGGTGGTTTGTCTCTTTGTAAGATAAGTCAAAAGTAAAATAGTGGTGTATGTCTATTTGTAAAATTGTCAAAAGTTGCTCTGTCTCTTTGTAAGATAAATCAAAAGTAGAATAAGTAATGTCGGATAAGAATCTTATCCTGTAAAAAGTATTTTGTCCTCTTGTAAAGAAAGTCAAAAGATAATTCTTAATTTGTCTGATAAGAATCTTATCTTGTAAGCTTTGTAACTAAACTTTAGCTATAAAAGGTGAAGCTATCATTCTGCTAGAGGCAGAGAACAAAGAGAAAAACTTGTACACATTTCTCAAAAAATAATATGTATTTCTCCATGAGTTTTTAAATCAGTATTCTTCTTTTTTGAAATTCTAAGCTTCTTCTTTTATATTATAATAATTCTCCTCCTAACTAGTATGCTATGTACTTGCTTCTAGTAAAAGATCCCGCATATCAAAAATTTTAAGCCTAAGATTCTTATTACGATTTCCATAACAACAAGTAATTGAGTATATGTGACACTAAAAGTCTAGAGCCAGAATGGAGTAATCAGTTTTCATTAAGAGAGAGAGAGAGAGAAATGCTAACATTATTCGTAATGGAGTTTATGTGTCAAACAGTAAATACAGAGAGTGATAAAAAGAATAACAAAAAGAGTGATCAATGTTAGCATTTCTTTAAAAAAAATAAATAGAGATAACAAAAAATCAGACTTTTGGCGGGGAGAGATATCCAACTGATCACAAAGGGACTAAGAACCTCTGGCGAGGCCAAGTCGTAGAGACCCAACGCCTCATACGGAGGAGGGTTCGCCTTCGACGGTCCCACGTACCCGCGTCCCATTGCGGCATCATAGGTGCGCGTCTAGATCTCCATCGGACGGTTCAGAAGACATCTCATCACCTCCTTCATCTCAGCCATCAGACTCACTGACATTCCATTGTTGACTATCCTGAAACACCCCCATTCCTCGCAGGCTTCTCTCAGTTTCTTGTACGCTTCCAAACCTGAATCTCCAAATTCTCTTATATCAATCACTGGAATAGCAGCACTATTGGTTATATTTCTCTCGATCTCAATACCATTCTCCATTTTCTCTTCTTCTGCTGCTCTTCTCTTTGAGAATAACATTTGTATTTATTGCTTCTCCAAGTTGTCAAAACTTTGTTTGGACAATTTGGAGTACTTGCGTAAAATGCTTTCTAACTTGACTGGTTGAATAACGATCTTACGTGTGCTACAAGAAAGTTGCCTTTTTTCCTTTTTTCTTAGCATGCATTTCATGCTGTGCTTTTCTTCCTACTTCTTTCTTTTCATTCTTTTAAAATAGAAATCTCATTTACACAAAGGGTCAGAAACATCAATATCAGACTTTAACTGCAACATCAATCACCAATTCTCCCAGTAGCGGAGGTTCATCGTACCGGCACTTAAATATTTTTAGAAGAAATATTACCTCGTAAAATTTGGTGTTTACACTAAAGCCCTACTTAAATATAATTTGTCCACACTCAAATGATATATTTCTTTGTATGCCGTCACTATTTCACTTTACTCTTTAATTTTTGACTTTTCATCCACCCTACTTTTATGAATGGAAAAATTGTGGAAAAGAAAAAAGACAAATCAAAATAATTGTTGAATGATTTTTTTAATAATAAGATATGTGAATCGTCAGACGATTATAAGTTTCGTTACCTTAATTTCTGAGGTGATACCCACTTTAGTTGTATTTTTCATTTTTCTATAAGCTCTTTTCTAGCTTTTTGCTCACATGGGCTTACATTTTATACCTCTAATGGCTTTAGTTTGGTTTTGTTGCTTGTTTTCATTTGTTTATGTGCCGTTGTCTTTTGTAGTATAGGTTGTTGTTTGGTTAAATGAAAATTCAATTCTAGTTAAAAAAAAAAAGATTCTAACTAATTGAAATTCTTTTTAATAAAATAACTTATTAGAATTTATTATAATTTTTACTTTTACTACAATAATGTGTAAATATTTAAAAAGAATCCTACCTTTATGAATGGAAAAATTGTGGAAAAGAAAAGAGACAAATCAAAATGATTGTTGAATGATTTTTTTAATAATAAGATATGTAAATCGTCAGACGATTATAAGTTTTGTTACCTTAATTTCTAATGTGATGCCTACTTTAATTGTATTTTCTATTTTTCTGTAAGTACTTTTCTAGCTTTTTGCTCACCTGGGCATGCATTTTATACCTCTAATGGCTTTAGTTTGATTTTGTCACTTGTTTTTAATTGTTTATGCGTCGTTGTCTTTTGTAGTATATGTTGTCGTTTGGTTAAATAAAAATTCAGTTCTAGTTAAAAAAAAAAAAGATTCTAACTTATTGAAATTCTTTTTAATAAAATAACTTATTGAAATTTATTATAATTTTTACTTTTGCAACAATAATGTGTAAATATTTATTAAAAAAAAAAATCGGACACTACACTTTCTAATAATAAAATGAGACAGTTTTTCATATAAAAATCAGAAACTCATCTTTTCCTATTGCAATATATTTTAAAAAAATTTCATATGTTTATTTTGTAGCTATTGAAAAATATTTTTTTTTATTCTATATTTTTTGTGTTATTACTTCGTCAAAAAAAAAAAAAAAAAAAAAAAAAAGTGTACTTTGGCTCCGCCACTGCCACCTAAGGCCCCATCAAATACCTGGCGAAGGGCACCGCCCGTGTCTCTAAAAGAAAAGTTCAGAAGCGTTTGGTTTTGGGCTCTTTACACATAGTAGTGAAATTTGTTTTTTTGCACATAAATTGTTTGATAGAATACCCACAACAAGTGAATTTTACCTGTACTTTATATTGTGTTATAATTTGACAGTGTATGTGCAAGCATCAAAATGAGTTCGGACAGATGCTAAAACGTTACCGGTAAATGTTGGCGGTTACATCATTACAACTGGTTTTTATAATTGTTCGTATAACTTGGAACTCTTACTGCAGATTAGAACCAAAATATAGCATTCAAAATGACCAAATGAGCATATGTTTGGCAATGCTTAGTCTAAAAAGGTATTATTTAATCCATTTATAGGAAGTTATATTTCATTAATTCGAAGAAATAATAATCTAGAGCCACTTGTATTTTAGTACTCATGATTTCTACCATTATGCTTTGTCGTCTTATTTGGCAAGTGGAGAACTATGATCAAGTCTTAAAACTTGATCTTTTCATTCGGCAACCCTTGCCATATGGTTCACTAGTATTACAGTTTGCTTCACAAGATAAAACTGCTTGTTTTACTACTCTTTTTTTATTCTTAATAAATGCATATTCTGAAAGCATAATAAGGTGTATTTGGAAAGTTCACGACGAATTTGGTGAGGCTGGTGCTCGTAAGAGTTCAAGGGCCTCACCGGCCTGCAACTTCGTGGAGAGTCGGATCTTCCTGTAGTCTTCGTAAGAAAAAGGAACGTAAAGACGCGGGTGTTCATCATCCACCAACTCTGAAGGGGCTTCAACTGCTCCCCCCTTCGGTCCCAATAGAAATGAAGCTATTGAAACCCTAATACTAGCTTCCTTGCATTGTACGCGATGCTTCACATTGCAGAATCTCCCGTTGCTCCACGCCTTAGATCGTGATTATTTTACAAAAACAAATTACCAAAGGAAATGTATGTGTAAGTACTCATGCTAAAGATTTTACTGCAATTAAAAGAAACTTTAACCATTAATGTAATCACGACGATTGTCAATAGTCACGAAAGAGTGACACGATTGACCTTAACACAAGTCTATTGTTTAATTCTTGATTAAAGTAGGGCTCCTATTATTTAGTTTCAAGTCTGATAGATTATATTAATTAGTTCATTCTTATTAAACCTTCGAAATATGAGATTAAGTTGGCAGAGTTCCCCTTGGTATTTAAACATGGATGCAGCAAAATTTGAACAGAGACAAACAAAAACAGAGTTGTTTGCATACCTTAGCAACATCCCCAAGATTGAGCAGAAGGCTCCCAGGCCAAGGATCCACTGCCAAGAATTCACCGTTTTTGTCCATCACTTCAAGACCGCCGACATTTTCGTCGTCTTGAAGAATGGTTAGAAATCCCGAATCCGTGTGAATCTGAACACCAGAGGAACCGATGGATTCGGGAGTGAAATTGTACTTATTTATCCTGAATTGACAAGGCCATCCCTTGAACAAATCACTATCCAAACCAATGCTCTTTGCCAACTTTCGCCCAATGTCCATGGCTAGCTCATGCACTGCTCCAGCATACTTCTCTATTATCTCTCTGGCAAGAAATTCAACAGAAGAATATTTTGATGATTAAAAACTAGTAACAATTTTTTTTTTTTTTTTTTCAAAACACCCTTTGAGATTGGGTGGGGGAGCCCAGGGCTTCAACTTTGAATCTCTCTCTTAGTGAGAGTCTAAAGAGGAGCCTAAAATCACTCCATTCAACCCCTCGAGGGTAAACAGCTTCGTTATTATTATTATTATTATTATTATTTTCAAAACACCCTTTAAGATTAAGGTTTGGTGTTGTTGTACCCTTTGAGATTGGGTGGGAGAGCCCGGGGTTTCAATTTTGAATCTCTCTCTTGATGAGAGTCGAAAGAAGAGCCTACAATCACTCCATTCAACCCCTCGGAGGCAAACAGCTTTGTTATTCAGTAAACTCAAACAGCTCCTAATCCGTGATAGTTTGTTTTCAAATAGAATTTTAAGAACAACATTACCCAATGGATAGAGGAATGAATATCCAAGCAAGTGAAATTCCAAAACCAGGCAACATGCTAATCTCTAGAAGAAAATTTCTTGTAGGTTTTATAGTAGAGTGTTTGTCATTAGTAAATAATCATTACATGAGACTGCTCTGCCCTAATAACTAAATAACACTGCACAAACGTGGCAATGAATTAATGACACTACGGTATCGTTAACTTTGAATTTTTAATTCGAGCTGAAATGTGACATTTTTTTAGAGTTTTTATCTGTAAAAATTTAACTGAAAATTCAAATCGGTAAAATGAATGAGGCATATAATATCTCTTTTTAAATTTTAGGGGCTTTTCTGTTTTTGTTTGTTATTTTTTTCTATAAGGAGACTCTTGTATTTTAATCGATTTTACAACTTATGCTACATTCAATCACATATAACGTAGTGTCAATATGGCACCATAACATGGTTGCTAGCATAACTTGACGATTTAAATTCTATCACCTCCAATTATATATATATATATATATACACGTATCACAATATTCAACATAGTCCTAAAATAATTCATACATCCTAGCTTCTGACAATCAAGGACAAAGCTACTTATTGTTTAGTGAGGGCACTTATCTTAAGATTTTAAGTATTGGAGTTTATATGGAACTTTTTGGCAAAATTTCAACGGTTGTCTCACTCGAATCATTGTCAACTTTAGTCTATCTTTTACAATACAAAATGACACAAAACTGTCTTGAATTCATTATAAATTATAATTTTAATACTTTCGTTAATGAAACTTTAATGTTTAAAAGTTTAAATTGTACGTGGATCACGTGATTAATTAGTAAAAGACATTATAAGAGGTTTTAAAAAGTGACACTCCTCAATAAAGAAAAAATTGACGTTTCATTAACGCAAGTACCGAGGTTGCAACTTTTAATTAGCTGGGGTCAATTTCATTAACGTAAGTACCGAGGTTGCAACTTTTGATTAACTGGGTCAGTTTCATTAACGTCATTAACGCAAGTACCGAGGTTGTAACTTTTGATTAGCTGGGGTCAGTTTCATTAATGCAAGTACGAGGTTGCAACTTTTGATTAACTGAGGTTAGTTTCATTAACGCAAGTACGAGGTTGCAACTTTTAATTAGCTGGAGTCAGTTATGTGTCATTTAAGTTGCAATTGCCAAAATAAGATAACACATATCTAAATGTGAATTTTTATTTTTTACTTTTGAGTAATACTCTTTACTAAAAAAAATTATATTAGTAAAAAAATATATTAATTAAAAATAAATTATAAAAATTCAGACTAATACATTTTTTTTTAGGGTAATTACAATAATTTTCTCTATTTTGTTTTATTTTTTATATTTTACCACATCATTTCCTTTATTTTTTATATTTTGCAATCATTCTCCTTTATTTATGCTAACTATTGCATGGCTCAATTTTATGAAAATTAACAAAATTACTAAATTTTCCTTGAGAAAAAATGAAAATAAGCCTAGATTATTACATTTATAACAGTTAATCATTTTTGTTAGTTGGGGGAAAAAAAGAGACTTTTTTTTTTTGTTAAAGGGGAAAATAAATAAAAAAAAAACGAACCTCTGGTGAGGAGATGCATCCAGCTGATCACAAAAGGAAGAAAGAGCCGCCGGCGAGCCCAAGTCATAGAGGCCCAACGCCTCGTACAGAGGGTTGATCGCCGACGGTGCCATGTACCCGCTTCCCGCTATGGCGTCAACGTTGCGCCGCTTGATCTCCATCGGACGGTCCAGAAGACATCTCACCGTCTCCTTCATCCGAGCCATCAGATTCAGTGACATTCCATGGTTGACTATCCTGAAACACCCCAATTCCTCACAAGCTTCTCTAAGCTTGTCGTAATCTGAATCTCCGAAATATCGCAGATCAATCACCGGAACAATACTAGTATTGATATCTACTTGAAGATCACCCATTTTTTTTTAAAAAAAAAATTTAGTATTTTCTTGTTCTGAAATTTCAAGTATTTGTTTTACTCTGTTTATATAGTAAACTTCGTAGCCGGCAATGCTATTTGTTTTACTTTCTTTGTTTATATAGTAAATGTCAAGTATTTGTTTTGATTAAATTACGGCAGACCGCACGTGGGATTTCTGTTTTCATTGCACTGGGGAACGCAGCAATCCTTACTACTTTTCAATTCATTTCTAGCTAGTTTCATTCAGCGAAAACACCAAAAACAGTTTTCTTTTTTTTTCTTTTTGTTTGTTTGTTTGTTTGTTTTTTAAGTTTGCGTGTTGGAGTCAAATAGATGCATGTATCTCGGACGACGTAATGAATATAGTTAGTACTTGTTAATTTTATTGATTAGAGTTTAAATTTTAAATTTTATTAGAGTAAAAAATTTTAAAAAATAATCACATTTAATTTTTTTATTATAATAAAAAAATACTCATATAAAATTGTATCTCATTTAAATTAAAAATTTAAATTAACGAACTAAATGAGTCTGAATTATTTATTTCACAAGTTTAAAACATAGTTTAAATTTAAGTTATGATTTGAGTTATAAATATAAGTAAAAACTCTCTAATAAAAAAATTAAATTTAAATTTTTATTAAAAAAATACTGTAGTTATAGAAGTTGTGACTTAGTTGAAAAATGAATAAAGTCCTAATTTTTTTTTTTTTTAAGTTTAAGCCATGAACCAGATGGGCTGTTTAAATACTAAAAAAAAAAAAAAAAACTTGTTTAGATCCACTAAATTATGTTAGTAAATCAATGGCATATTTTTTTAGAATATACTTCTCCTCAATTATTTTGAGAAGCTATATAGTATAACAGTATGTGTTACACTCCACGAAATCTTTTAAGTCAAAGTCCCGAAACTTTTTTTATTTTTTTAATGTGTGCAAGTCCACAAAAGACAAAGATCAAGTCAAGTTGTGTTTTCGTGAAAAACAAATATCAAACTTTTTTGGTATAATTTTTTTTTTATAAAATTTAAATTCAATTATTTTGTTAAAATATTTTCTCACGTATGAGATTTACTTTTAAACTCAAGTTCTCATATCGAATTGTGTAACCAATATACTAAGAATTATTCGGATTAACTTTTAATAATATTGACTTCTAGCCAATTGTAATCCGCATCCTAACACTGAAATAGTGGATATACATAAACCTGGCTAAATTTGAGGTCAACAATTAACTTTTACAAGTTGAAACACCGACAATTATTAGTGTTGTTTTGCTAAACCTTTTTAGAGTAGTACTTGTTACTCGTTGAAACATTGTTAGATGTTTCATATCACAATTAAATGGAATATGAAATTGATGGTAGGAGATGATTCAAAAAAGCATATTGTCGTTTGAAAGTTTTGACACTGATTGTTCATTTCATTAATTTAAGTTTGTAATTTGAATTAAAATGTAATTTTATGTGAGAATTTTTTATTATAATAAAAAAATTAAATATGACTCTTTTTAAAAACTTTTTACTGTAAAAAAACTCAAATTTTAAACTTAAATTAATAAAATAAATAGATATACCACGTAAGTTTGATGCTAAAATAAAAAAGAAATACGTGTGATGTTGAATGTTAGCCATTGATATTTATCATTTATATATATCAAAGTGCGGTTTCATTTTCAACTTTAGCTGGCGTCAAACCCTTGTCGTTTTTCTTTGTCTTACGACAATATTCCTTCTTTCTCCTTATGATGGCAGACAAGACTCCAAAAGTACCAACAAAGAGAGGACAAGAAATGAAGCAAATACATCATTATGTCGATGAAGAACTCCACCGACCGACAAGGAGACAGAGCCACGGATTTCATGAAAGCTCTAATGGAAAAGTCCAGTGAGAAAGATTGCATAACAAACGTCAAAAAGAAAAGAACATCGCCTTTTTTCACTTCATTAATTTAAAATTTTTTAAATAAAAAATTTTAAAAAAAATATCACATTTAATTTTTTTTATTACAGTAAAAAATTTTAAAAAAATATTACATCTCAATTTAAATTAAAAACTCAAATTCGTAAAATAAATGAAACAATTGTAAAGAAATAAATAGAAACAGCTAAATGTGTCTCAGAAAGTTAAGGAAACACTTATCTTTTAGGTTTTTTTCTAAAACAATATGGTTTCAGAAGATAAAAATATCACTTGTGTAGTTGTTTTCTCTGTCTCACTATATTGAGGAAACATGGCCATCTTCTCTGTATAATGCTTGCTTCCAGCCGGCCCTAATCTTTGATTTTTTTTATTTATTTTTTCAATATAATGTAAAATCGAACTCGCACTTTTTCAAATTCAAACCTTGTCTCACCCTACTTCATGTTGTTTGAGCTAGTGAATTAATCTTTATCGAATCATTCTTAAGATGTAAAAATATTCATGATATCATTTACTTGATAAAATTTGACATTACGACTTGGTCTAAGATGTAGGTTGTGTTTAGAATTAATCTCGTTTTTATTTTTTATGTTTTTTTAAATAAAAATATTTTTAAACAACGTTTGGCACAATAAGACAAAAAGAAAATAAAAATGAATTTTTAGTTTAGTGTAAAATGATGATAGAAATAAAAAATAACTTTTAATCGTTTTGTATTTTTTATTTTTATTTTCTCCTCTCTCCAGCAGAGAGAGAAAAAAAAAAAATATTAATGAGTTTTTTTAATATTAAAAATAATCTCTTCATATGATTGAATTTTTGTTGTTTGGATTGAGATGGAGTTATATTAAGAACGTGAGGGGCAGATGAACTTACATGAATGCATGAAATTTCTTGGGTTTTTTATCAGAAAAAAAAAAATATATATAATATATATATTATATATATATATATAGTTGACTACCTTTTTGCATTTCTCATGGGTCTACTTTCTATCTATACACGTACATCGATATGATAGACATGGAAGTTAGATGAAAACAAAAGACAAGATACTTCTTTAAGCCCTCAAAAGACACTACAGCAATTTAAATAATCATAGATATCTTCTTATCAGTAATCTCACTATTATTTTATGCGTAAAAGAATGAGGTCTTCCACTATAAATTGGAGTTTCGATCGGACAATTTATCAAACAAAAATGAGGGAATTAACAATTATGGACAATAATATGAGAGTAATTTTCGTGGTGATGATAACATTTAGGGTGTTTAGAACCCGTTCTAAAATTATTTTATTTTTTATATGAAAATAAATGAAACGTTTTCAATTTCAGTCATAAATTATTTTTAAAATGTATTTGTAGTTTTATTAGAGATTATTTTCAGTAAAAAAACTCATTAATATATATATATATATATATCTCTGTGCTCAAGAGAGAAAAAAAATGAAAAACAATTAAAACCATTTTTCATTTCTTTCTCATTTTACACTAAACTAAAAAATCATTTTTATTTCTATTTTTTGTCTTTATTTTGCCAAACGGCGTTTTAGAAATATTTTCATTTTTTCTTTCTCATAAAACTCGAAAAATAAAAATAGAATTAATTCCAAACACGGCCTTAGTATACTTCTATGCAGAGCACATGAAAACTGGAAAGGACCAAGAACCCACCACCATAAGCAGAAATGGAACAATATGTTATAATTTTTTTGGACCATATCATGTCCACTTCATAATTTATGCACGTTCACTTTGTCCCTTTAGAATTCAAGGGACAAAGTGGGATGGCATAAAATAAAATTTTTAAAAAAAGTGAGGGTTTGTCGACGTGGAAGGTAGAGGATTTGTGGCCCCTTTTGGTTCATAATGAATATGCTCTTGCCAGTCTGATGTGGTTGAAGAGCTATTGAAGGTACTTCCTAGCGCCGATAGTGATCGAGAGGATGATGTTGGCCCGGTTGGGTTAGGCTAAACCTAGATGTCCCAGAGGACAGCGGTATCTGAGGGTGACACCTGTTGCGATTCCAGCTCCGAGACGATAAAGAATTTCTGATGGGGAGCTTCAAGTGAGCATGTGATGTGGGAGAGAAATGTGACCAGTTTATGAAGGAGGCTCCTAAGTGGGCAACAGAGTTATATCTCTCTATTTGTGAATACAATGATTCTGATGAATGCAGTGTGTGGAGGGAACAAAACTCAATCTTGGGGGGTGTGAGGCCATGGTTATGGGATTTTGATGTTTTGAGAGCTTTTGTTACCACTTCCAATGAGGAGAACGCCTAGAAACTTGTTTTAGAGGGACTCTGCCAGAAGTTATGGAGAATGGAATTCTCCATTGATCGCTCCAATAGAAACAAAAAAAAAAACTGGGGAACTCAGCCAACAAAGGGGGACTTTTGGTCTGCCTTTTCTTCCTTTATTTCGAGAGGCTTGAATGGCAGTATTTATAGACCATGAACGTGGTAAGGAGAGGAAAGTTTTCCCTCCAACCCTTATGAACTTTGGTTGAAATCCCCTAGAAGTCTTCGTCGGTAAGGCATTTTCAGTATGCTTTAATGATAGCTTTCATCAATCGCAGAGGAGGGCTCGCCAAAGAGATGAATAAATGGGTTATTGGGCAGCCAATGGGGTTTCGTGGCTGTTTTGGGTGAGGTCAGAAAATGGCAACCAAGTGGTCAAAGGTTTGCCTCCTCTTATTTGTGTATATTCTATCTACTTATAGGTTTTTTTTTTTTTTTTGGAAAGAGAGACTTTATTGTCTTTTGAGAAAAAAGGAGAAAAACAGGAAGAGAAAGGATATGTTGGGGTAAAGGGTTATCTTAGTGCACAATACTCATGAAGGTGTGGAACTGTACAAATAACTATACGTTTGGATAATTAGCTTTACCTCGTCTAATTTCCTCCATAATCCACGTTATCCTAAATCTCTCATAGATCCAAGACCACCCCAAGTGGGCCAAGGACCTTCTTAGGCCTGATAAAATGGGACCAATCACATTCCTTGATTTGCCAAATCACGGCCCACATAGAAGTCCCCAAAACGTTTCTTGAGTCCACGTACCATACCTAGAGTCGTATTTGTTAGATTTAGGTCAGGCCAACCTTGTAAAATTTTGAGTATCAACAAAAGTAAACTCTTTACCATGACAAGCGCTACTGAGCTATTCTTTACCAAACTCCTTTTTGTTTATTTTTTAAAAAATTACACGAAATTGCCTAATTGTTAATTGAGTTTTTCCGTGATCAATCGTTAAAAGGACAACAAAGGTAGCCCAAATGATGGAAGTAGAAAAAGAATCTGAGCAACGTGCTTCGGAGTTGGTTTAGAACTGAAGCCCCTAGTCGACACCCTCAATTTTTGGAGAATATTAAATTGGTATTTGCTCATCAAACCCCCAATTAATTCGCTAATTTAAATTTTAATTAAAATTAAAATGTAATTTTATACGAAAATTTTTTATTGTAATGAAAAAATTAAATGTGATTATTTTTTAAAATTTTTTATTATAATAAAACTTAAATTTTAAACTCAAATCGATAAAATGAACAGAACTTATATAAACTTCCGCAGCTCCAACAATACAAGGACCTGATAACCCGTTAACCGATTATTAAAATAAGTATTTATGGAGCATTACAAAGACCACGTTGGTTCCCAAAAATAAATAAATAAATAAATAAGGATCATATTGAATTGAACCAAGATAATCACTTTTAGCGTCAAAAAAAAAAAAAACAAAAAAAAAGAGAGTAGCATCAATGTATAAGGCATTCCCAACTTTTAATTCTCTCTCCAAAAAATACATTTGAAAATCTGCTCTAGAGTCTTTAATCCCGAGTCAAGAGGGGAAACAAAAGGTGTGGTAGAACTTTCATTTACATGCAATTTAGTCGGATAAGCACAGAAAAAAAAAAACTGCTTATCTTCCAAGTTCAGAGAACATGGCTCAGAAACAATATTCTTCCCCCATCACAAGAAAAGGGAAAACTGCCGGATATTCATGAATAACCCCAAGACCTCCAAGGATCAAGCAACAAAATACCTATGATTTCACAAATTGGTTTACTGAAAATAAGCTTGCCGCGGAGGAGGAATCATACCATCAAGAAAGGCTATATACTATCGAGACAACCATTGCGGAAATGAAGAAAATGATTGCCTTCGAAGCATATTATCATAGGTCTTGCAAAATATTTTCAGAGTTTCAAAAGTGATGGAGAGCGAGATTGTTGTACCTCCACAACATCAACAAGCATGCCTGCTTCATCGTCGACTCATCATCATCCACCGACTACAGTTCATCATTTTGCAACACACCCAAATCTGCTAACGCCACTCTCGGCATTGGCTGCACTTCCAAAGGCCATCAAATGATGATTGGTCAGTCGAGGGCAAACAATGACCGTGTACCCAAAGCCCACAATTCTGACAAGAAAGATCGGGATCTGGTTCTGCATGGGAACAAAGCTGACACTTGGCAGATGCTGATGGCATGGGATTCCATGCATTGCTAGTGCTCATTCCATGTTGTTCAGAGATCTCATCCTGTGAAATTGCGCAGAACTTTCCTTGATCTTCTGGTTCCTCCCCAGGAGCATCAGCTCCCAGCAACTCCGAAAAAGTGAAAAGGGTCTGGGGCTCAAAATCATAATCAAAACCTTCATCGTCAAACATTATGTCACCTTCCACACCGTCGACAGAGATATCCCATTCGGTAGGAGGATACAATGTGTTCTCTGTAGGTTCCATGGGGTTTTCCATCATAGTATCCGAATAAAATTCAGCATTAGAAAAATTACTGCCTGGAAAATCATCCAAATCCCCTTCACGCTTCACATGCCTTCTAACTGGCAATTTCTGTGGCCCTGGCCTACCATTGTCCCATTCAGTATCAATTTCTGAATCACGCTCCATAACTAGCTCAACTCTTGAAAGAGGAAAAAGAAGAGGATCATCGTCCTGTTGGGACACTTCCTCCAAGGGAAACATTGGAGTAGAGGGTTCACTTTCTCTGGAATAAAAAATGGTTCCAGAATCGGAGTCCACTCTGGAACTTTCGTGCTTCAAAGGTGTAATGCATGTTTTCTTGCTTTCACTCATTGGAGTCGCAATTTCACTCAAGGGAAACATTGGAGTAGAGGGTTCACTTTGTCTGGAATAGAAAATGGTTCCGGAATCGGAGTCCACTCCGGAACTTTCTTGCTTCAAAGGTGTAATGCATGTTTTCTTGCTTTCACTCATTGGAGTCGCAATTTCACTTTGTTTTGGGTAAAAAGCAGTTCTACTATCAGAGTCCACCCCAGAATTCTCTCGTTTCAAATGCCGAATGAAACTCTTTTTGCTCTCCTGTGTGTTCTCTTTAGAGTCCGTAAAGGGACACAACGGTGATTTTATCCTCCTGCACTTGCAACACTTGAAGCCTGCTACATCAAAAATCTTTGACTCCTCGAGTTTAACAGCATCAGCATGATACCAATCTGCCAATGAACACATACTCTAAATTAAACATAAAAAAACAGAGAAATAAGATATTTTCACTATGAAAAAGAAAAAGATAAAGCGCCTAATGTCTGGATAAACTTACTTTTGCAAGTTTCGCAGCAAATATACATCAGATCTGACCTATATGGCTTTCGGCAAAGGTGGCATTGGGGTTCCATCCTGTGGACACCCAAGCCACCCCCCTTTAAAAGAATGTTATTAAGCCTGAAATCAATGCTTGTATCTTTAATGTTTTGATCAGGAACGCTTGAATCCTTACTGTTCTTCTTCTTCCAGATGACACCCCAATTACATTGCTTGCGTCGACTTTTCACAGCTATACTAGATTCAGAAGTAGCTTGTTTGGTCACAGAAGGAGTGTCCTGTGCTCTAATATTAGATTTAGCACCCTTAGCCACGGCCATCAAATTCTTGTATTTTGGCACTTGCAAGTGCAAAGGACTAGTTGGAGATTCATTGCAAGTTCCATACTGCGAAAGAACTTTTCCGTGGTAGCACTGCTTGCACATCATCAAAAACTCAACTTCCTCATTTGTCGAAAATGTTGAACTAACTGTACAGTCTCTATGACAAAAACCTGCCTCATATATAGGAACAAGTTAACAATTCATCGAGTTCAATACAAAAATAGACCTTAAAAACTAAGGAAAAAGCAAGGGATTGCTCCAGAAACAGAAAACATCATTCACTAAGACTGACAGTTCATTAATGACGTCTGACCGATATAGATGTAGCACCATGAATCTTTCATGGCTTTCCAAAAACCTAATCTGAACTCAAAAAAGCAGTTCTCTTCATAATGTATGGTTGATTTTCCAAAAATAAGAAATGGGCTATAGCCCACACCACATCACCCACAATTAAAAAAAAAAAACACATATTTGGGTTCAATCTAAATGTATCCAAGCACTTTTTTTTTAGTTTATTCTAGAATGTTCATATCATAGGCTTTGCTCATCCAATCTTTCCAATTATAAGGCCAAATATCAAGTTCAGTCTCATTCCAACTTCCAAGCCAATATCACCTAATAGGCGCTGGTTTCAACATTTAATTAGTTAGTTGAAGGATATCGATGCCAAAGAGATATAATTGCTAGGTGTTCCAAATCTTAAAGTGACTAAAAAAATAAAATTTACCTTATTCAGAATAATAATAATAATAACACAAAATTAGAAAAGAATTTAAATAAAAAAAAAAAGAGCTTTAAAATTAGCAATGTTCTACCCTCCACAACCACCCTGCAAAGGAATCAAAATTAACATCACGGTGAGAATTTACCTTTGCACACACCGCACTTGACTGCCGTCCTGAAAATGGAATGAAAAAGTACTTCATGAGCCTAGGCAAGTAGGTGGAAGGAAAGGAGATAAAAAGGAAAACATCAAATAATCATTACCCTAATAGAGCATCCATTTGACATGAAATACAGGTGCATATCTCCAGATTATCTCTCTTGCATGTAAGGTAGAAAAACACATCTCTGTAAGGAGCCTTCATCCGTTTCTTCTGCAACTTAGGCAAGAAATTAAAAGGCTCCTGAATTGATGGCAATGGCACTTCAATAGCCCCTCGTTCGTACTCTTTAATCAAGTATAAAGGAACCCGATTTTCATGAAACCAAAACTTCTCCTGCCCATCCTGACTTTGCTCGATTTCAATGATACTCTTCATGACACGGGAAGGAAGATGCTTTTGGCCGGCAAAGGCAATCCCATAAATGACCTTGTTTTCCAGAACTTTTTTGCTACAAATGACCGCATTTCTAAAAGCAGATGCTTCTGTCTCTGCACTTTTCCCATCCTGGAGATTTTGCTCAGGATGAACAAGATCACTCCATCTTACATGACAGTCAAGGTATCTGACCTGATTCAAATTCCAATTGAATTATTTCAAGTTAAACTAACTGACTCCACATGTAATCCCTCATGCTGCCAACAAGAGAATATCCAAGCAAAGATTAGGGGGAATGAAGACATAAGTGCAATAGCAAAGAGGAACCAGACCTGAAGTGCAAGCTGGGAGGCATTATTACTCATTTCAACCGCAGCCCTCCAAGCTAACTGTCTGCTTCTTTTAGGAATCTCAGAACCATCAGTATAAAATATACTAGAGATTTTCCTCGAACCTCCTAAGAGAAGAAAATCATCAGCATACATTTTTTTATCCAAGTTTTGTGTATCATAAGAATGAAAATTTCTTTTGTTAAAGATATTATATCAAGTGGTAAAAGAGTAACCGACTGCTTAAAAATTTGAGTAACTGACTTGGTTTTGCAGAAAGTTACCTTGACGAGCTGCTCTCTTTACCATTGCAGAGGGCAAAATTGCTTTCTGGAATACAAGCTTTGATTGCTTCCCCCCTTGCCACCAGACGAAGCTTTTTTCATGACAACCATCATCTGTAAGTTCAGACATAGCAGATTGCTTCTTTCGCCTACCAGGACCACATTTTTGTGTTATTCCAGCAGTGCACGAAGCATTTTGCATTGCCGAATATTCAACCAACCAATCATCAACAAGCTTAACCCAATCACTCAAAAGAGCAATAATCCGTATATTTTCCTCGAGCTGCAAATAAAACATGGATCATCCACTAAAATGTAATAGCACATAAATTCACATAAATGCGTACAAATCTACAAGACACTAAGGTTGTGTCTGGTATGAGGGTTCTTGAACTGGAACCATAATTCTGGTTCAAAACTTTGTTTGTTTGCAAAAAATATAAATGGTTCGTGAAAATCAATTGGATAGTTCTGATTCAAGGTTTGAATCCTGATGTGATGTTTTAAACCAGAACCACCCCAAAAAATAAAACCACCCACCCACCCACGCCTCCCCGGTTTTGGATGGTTCAAACCCCTGGTTCTAATTTCAGTTTCATAACCATAGTTTGGACCCCAAGTTCAAACCATGAATCATGGTTCTGGTTCTAAAACCAAAACCACCCTGGTTTAAACCTTCATACCAAACGCAACCCAAATGATTTGTAGTTTTCACCTCAAGTATGCTGCGTGTTATGTTTCTGAGCTACCAGATCAAATTCTAGTAACAGTTTTCACATCAACAAAACTCAACATATGTTTTAACGCTCATAGATAAAGAATGCAAGAAAGCGAGAGCTTAAAAACTGCACCACGCACTTGTTGGTCATAAATAGGGTTATTTCATGAGAATATATCTTTATATAAAATGATTAACATGTCTATATATTAGGTTAATAGAGAAAATGTCATAGCTCTTCCATTAGAGATTTCCGTAGCAACAGGATTAAGAAGTTAAGTAAATTTTTTTTGTTTTTTATCCAAACACATGCATGCACTACAATGGACAAGCATCTGAGATTCTGAAGTGCAATCTGGCGAAACAAGCAAGAAGCATTTACAACACACATGCAATACCTAATAAAAATTATGTGTGCGCACGTGTCTTTAAGAAAAGACTTTAAATTATTTAAGTAACAATACAAACAAATCGCTGATAAAAAATACAAATAAATCTATGAATATAAATTATAAGAACAAATTAAACCTCATACTTCTTTTTTGTCTGTAATGATTAACAGGCTTGATACAAATTAAACCTCATACTTCTTTGATACTTATACCTTATAAATCACAAACCTTAAGCCCTAGCATGCGCGTGATACAAACAAATACATACTTCATAGAATTCCTTGCAGATTTTTTATTTTTTATTTTTATTTTTTTTGGCAATCTAATACTTGACAGAATTCCTCAAAGGCAATTTTCACCTCCAACTACACTTTCCCTCTTACCAATAAAAACTTAAAACTAAACTATTTCTCTAAGTTTAAAAGACAAAAATTACCACAACCCCTAGATATCCACAAGAACATAAAAGCAGATCCATGTATTTGCTTCAGCAAAGATGCATTTCCTTCAAATCTTGTGGAGAATCAAACATCAAATTTATGTTTGGCTCACTAGGTGGAACTTATGAGTGGGAAAGAGAAAGAGATGCTACTTTACAGGCCGCATACTAGAAAGAAAATTGTAACGCAAAAAAATAAACCCAAAAAAGCAAACCAAACGATAAATAAAAAACTTACTTCAAGCAGGAGGGCTTTTATTTCACTGCAAGATGACGCTTGATCCACCTGTTTGCGCCATTGTTTCCTATAACTTGCATTCAGGAAGGGGCCAACTATTAGACCACATAAACTTTCCTCCATATATAATATGTATGTTGCAATGCTTGCAAGACTCCCCTCTCCACTCTTTAAGGGACGGAGGGTGGCAAGGATCCTAGTAGCACATTTAGTGGCACTTAAGGCAGCATGATTTAACATACACCCTCTCTTGCTTGAGACAGTAGCCTTACAGGAAAGGCACCAACCACACCTCTCCCTTGGAACCTCCACAAGCTTCTTCTCAGAAGTGGGCCAGAAGAAACGTGAGGCTACTAATGAGAATGCTTTTGTTTGCAAATAGTTTTCAGATGCGACTTTTTTAGAATTACCCGAATTATGAGTCTCTGAAACCCGAGTTTCTTCTGAAGAGAGAAGAGCCAACTTAGCAGCAGCTGATGAAGCAAAGTCCCCATGCATATAATGATTTAAATAAGCCTGAGGTTTATAAAGAGACCCCATGTACACACAATCATCAATTGAATTGCTTTCACCCTTCCCTAAAGCTTCATAATTGCCATTGTTTCTCTGAGAAGACAAAGTCACTAGAAAACGAGTACCATTTCCATGCCCAGTGTAATTGCAGTTACTGTTAAGTTCTTCTGCAGTTGATCTCTCAACTAAACTTTGATTGCTGAAATCAGAATGACCAACATGTTGGCGAACTGAACCAATCAACCCATCGGCCTTGATCTGAGAACTAGTAAAGTCAACTTGAACCATATTAACGCAAGTCTCAAGTGATGTTGTCACATCATCCATACTACTTTCATTTATACTAGCAGTGTTGTTGTGATCATCCGTGACGGGAAGAGGAAGTGAATAAGTAGGAAAGACGGCATCTTCTTTTGGCTTTGCTGAATCTGCATGTCTTCCCCTCATTTCTGGTAGAGATGTGAAACTCATTGGTATGTCCCAATATTGTACAATTGCCTGGCAGACTCCCAAGTATAAAGCTCCATGTTGTGCAGACGAACAAAGCATCTGCAGAACTTTTGGAATGTCCTTCCTATTGTAATACCTGAGACATGGTTCCTCGTTGACCAAAGCCTTGAGCCTGAAATAATTGTCAGGAGATTATGCAGCAGAGATGAAAGGGCTAAAAAAGATTTTTAATAAATAAACTACTGAGCAACACAAGAAGACAGAACGCAAGAAAGAGCAAAGACTAAGATGAGGAATAAAAATAAAAAATAAAGAGTGTTGATGGTGTTATAAATAAACCAGCAGTGCACAAATTAAAGCACTAATCAGCAATAATGAAATAAAATGCCAGAAGGGCGTAAAACAAAGATTGTAGAAACATACACCAATAAGTGGTTGCAAGTACCCAAGAAGACTTGCCCATATGAATCAATGCCAAATATTTCAGCGCCTTTAAGGGACGTTCCAATTCTAATGGTTGGCCCTATCTTGTTCACTGTGCACTCTGGACAATACCATGATCCTTCTGGTATAGACAATTTCATCACACCTATGCATCTAGTGTGGTATGCCGATGGGCACCCGTCACAACAAAGTAAGGTACCATCCATGCCACAAAGTCGACATTCATCACTATTTCGATCAACGTCCACATTAGCAGCATCCACATCACTTTTAGTACTCTTGAAACCGCGAAAATTTGAGTTACTTGGTGAATTTATCATATGGTTTTCTCCAATAATTCCAATAGCTTCTCTGTTCTTGCAGGCAGAAGTTTTCGAATATCTGGGATGGACCCTTCTGGGTCCATTTTCAGGAGGATTTATGTCATCTGCATCACAATCTACCCCGACTTCTGATTCCTCGCGTGCATCAATTTCAGCTCTTAGCTCTGCAGAATCTAGGATATCATCACATAAAACTTGCAGAATAATTAGCTTCCTACCCACAGGTAAAGAATAATACTCCCTTCCCAAAACTTCATCATAAAACCCCTTCCACTCTGGTTCCTTTGTGTATCCCCTAATTGTCAAGTATTGAACCAAGTAAACAGGCCAAGTCAACGTGTCCAGCAAGCACCAGTCAATACACCTGTCGATAAGTTTCAAAATAACCTTTAAATTTATTTGGAAAAGTTTACTAATATAGCAACCTAACCAAATAAAACACAGCATAAAATGAGAGTGATGTAATAAATGACAAAATGGAGAGAACGGTAATGAACATCTAATGATCTAATAGCTCGCTTTCATTTAATATATGATGGTGATCCAATAACCGGAAAAAATCAAATCCACTGACACAAGCATTGCTGGGTTTGTCATGTTCATCCTACATCAGAATTTTAGTATTTGTTTTTACACAACTATGAAAGACATCTCACTAGATGAGAACTTGAAAGAAAAAATAAACCTAACACAGCCAAGTATGTTTTTCGGTTTTCAATGTCTCTTGTATAAATACTATTCTTCAAAGAGATGACATAACACACCAGGAAAAGAAAAGGGTATTTACAAATCATAGAGGAACCTAGATATAAGTACCTCATGCATTTTGATGCAAGCTCCAAGCCATCGGCAGAGAGTGTCTCAAGATGACGCCTCAAGGCACGCATAACAGCAAGATGGATGGCATCCAACAATGTGTTAGGAACACGACAATTAAGCGACCCCACAAAATCATCCAAAGTAAACGGACTTAAGAACAAAGAGATGCTAAACGATCGCAAGAAACCATAAACCGAAAAAAGATGTGACACATACTGCTCCGGCACACCTATGGATCCAGAAGAAGGTGGCAGTTCCGGCGGAGGAACAGCAGGCGCCTCGTCTGCAAAACCCAAATCCCTATCCATACCACATTCAGAAGAATCACTTGACGAATCAGAATCACCGTCAACTTCTCCCTCATCATTTTGAGCAACTGATCCATCATGCAACTCATTCGACGTAGATGGTTCAACCCTATCGGCCCCCTTTGTTGATTCCACACCGCGGTCCTTTGAACCATCTATGGAATTCCCACCATTTTTCAACACCAACGCGTCAAGTTTCTTCCTTCTGACGCTTAAATCCTTGTTGAAATCTTTAGCATCCAAGAGACTTCCACGAATCTCACGGCTCTCCAAATCCTCAAAGTCACCATCTTCGTAATTCACTCTGTACAAACCATCTGCATAATACACAACTTTCCCGAGAAAAACTCCACTTCCACCAAACTCTTTCAGCAGGTATCGGCCCAGCAACACAATCGGCTGCGTCTCGGTGACCTGTTTCTTGCTTTCTGGGCCCACTTTTCCATCACCAGCAACATTTTCATCTTCATCCTCTCTCCTCCGTTTCCTCGGCCGACCCCTTTTCCGAGCAACCGGAGTCTCCATTCACCAAATCCAATCGGATCCTAACCCTAAATTCCCTTGGAAACAACAATCCCCAACAGAACTTTCTATAACAAAAGGCTAAATAAAAACTATCCGATACTTCATTGGTAGTTCTGCAACAAACAAACAAAAAAATCTAGGGTTTCTGAGTGAATCCTACAAAAGGGCAACAAGAAAATTGGCAAAAACTATGAAAATTTATCGCTTTTCCCAATCAACCAAAAAAAAATGCAATCATTAAATCCTTGAGTGTTTTGTCCGAGAATACGGGAACTGAGGAATGTGGATAGAGAGAGGAAAAATGAACAAGTAGAGAGAAAAGTATGGAACCTTTATTAGATTTCAATTACCGCCATTGGAGGACGCGTCTCCGGCTTCCAGGGCAGAACAGTGAGGACGAAGAGAAAGCCCTAGAGGAAGAGAGAGAATGAGAGAGAGAGAGAGACGAAAGAGAGAACCACGGCCCCTCTCCACACTCTTCTAACCAAGTTAAATTGGTCTCGTACTCTCATTCAGTTTTTTACGACTCGAAATTTAACTCGCCCGAGTTTGCGATCAACCCGTCCGATTTAATCATGAACTCGCTTTCTTTTTTTTTTTTTTTTTTTTTTTTTTGGGCGTGGTGTGGTCTTAAAAGAAGTAGCGAACTCTCAATTAAAAACAAAAAAACAAAAATCAACGAACTTGCTTTCTAAATTCGTAAATTAACCGGGGAAACATTTTGGCAAAAATATATTATTGGAACTGATAACGTGGGCGCTCCCCCATATTACGCCTGTGAGCCCTGTTTATTTGACCATTAAACTAATGATTTAGAGTTTGTTTAGTACGGTGATTTAAAATATGGTGATTTTAATTATAATTTTAAAATTATAACTATGATTCATGATTTTGAGTTCAAATCATTATTCTAAAATTATAATTTAAAATCATGAATTTAAATCACTTTGAATCAATAGGGGAGTTTAGAATCATGAGTGATTCTGATTTAAAACCTCACATCAGATTTTAAATCATGATTCTGAATCATCCAAACTAAACACTGATTCAGAATCATGATTCAGAATCACTGTAAACAAATACTGATTCTGAACTCAAATTCGAAGTTTCAGTTCTAAGTTTATACAGTTAAAAACTCTAAAAAAATATAACATCTAATTTTTTCTGCTATAGTTAAAAGCTTTCAGAAAATGTCATGTCTCCACTCGAATTGAAAACTCAAATATGAGAAACGAACGAGGCCTGAATGTTCCCATCAAATTTTCTTATACAAGTACTTAAATGCACGTTCCTTTCACACCTCGAATCACAACCCAAACTTTATTACAACAGTATTTTTTCATAAAAATTTAAGTTTAACTTTTTAATATTGTGTTTTCTCTCATATAAAATTTAAGTTTAACTTTTTAATATTGAAATAAGATACTATAAATTTTTATAAATAATTTTTAATTTTAAAATAAAAGCTTCTTTACAAATTCTATCATCAATTGTGCTTAGCCTCCAAGTTACCATTTCTCACCTAAAAAATACTTTAAATTCTCTAAAAATATGTTTTGCATCATATCTCTACATGTTATTCTTTCTCTCTCTCTTTCTCTGTTTCTTTCTTTTCTTTTCTTTTTTCTTTTGTAGAAATTACCCATGATCATCTTCATTTGTATCTCAGACCCTTAACATTAAATATATTGTTTTGACCTAAGGGTCAATACTTCATATGAAATTTTGCACAACGATATCGTATAAACTATAAAGGGTTTAAGAAGAATAAAAAGATAAAGGAACAGACTGTTTAAAAAGTTATTGTAGAAAAACAAAAATATAGTTATGAACTAAAAAACCAAATTCCAACCAATTTTTTTTTTCATCTTTAGATTTTTTTTTTTTTACTATTTTTATCTATTTTAAAACACTTATCGTGTACTAGATTTTTTCTGGAAATAAAAATTTTATTAACAAATGAGTTAAAAGTGTACATTTTAAAAAATTAGGGTTGTTAAGCTTTTAAAAGTGAATGTGGATTAAAGTAAGATAAGAGGATATTCTCATAACCTATTGATAGAAGATGATGCCAAATAGTAAATCCATGGCCATTTTTCAACAAGTGAAATTTTAGATTATTTAAATGGATGTCTTTCAACTTTTAGACTTGCCTTCATTTTTTTCCTTTAACCTTTAAAAGTGTACATTATAATACTTTAATTTCTCCCACTTTGCTCTTTTTGTTTTATTTTCTATCAAAACCAAACAAAAAATAGCACGTATGTTTACGTGAGAGTTTTAGGATGGTAAAATTGTAGTTAATTTTTTTATTATTCGCATCCATACCCCTTCAATTTTAGGGTTGTCTCCATTTGCCTCTTAAAGTTTAAACCCACCTTACTACCTTAAATATTGAATTTCACTTTGCCCCGTTTACTTCAATACAATTAGTATCCACTCATTTACATAGCAATCTAATCACCCAACATGACTTTTCAATAATACAACTTCTTTTCTTTGATTTTCTAAACACATATTGATGACTTTTTTATCATTTTTTTTTTATTTTAACTGATTTTATTACTAGGGAGATTGGCTTATGTCAAATAAGAGTTTGATGGATTTGGATTAAGCCCGCAATTTGTTAACAAAATGGATAAAATTGTGACTTAATTTCAACGGTTTTAGCATAATTATCCCCGAATTTTTCATGGTTTAACAAATTACCTCTTAAAATTTTAATTTTGACAATTAACCCCTTGAGTTTGTAAAATTATTACAATATGCCTCATTTTACTAAATTTGTTTGATTTTTTTATTAGATTTAAGGGATTAAAAGTTGATAAATTAAAAGATTTGTGTTACATTGAATTTGGGATGTTAGAGTTTGTGGTCGAACATGTTTTTTCGACACTAATTTAACACAATTATCGTCAAAAAAATGTCATGTTGCAACAATTTTACAAGTTGAGATGACAACTTATTAAAATTAAAAGTTGAATGAGCAAGTTACTAAAACCTTACAAATTCAGGGTAAATGTGTAAAATACCCTAATTTTAATTGCAATGTAAGTTGCAATCAATGATGAAAATGTCCATA
Organism: Morus indica; assembly: GCA_029231665.1. Lineage (NCBI taxonomy): Eukaryota > Viridiplantae > Streptophyta > Magnoliopsida > Rosales > Moraceae > Morus > Morus indica. Next base: position 25,201,626 of record JACAGA010000001.1, on the reverse strand, counting down.
TCCAAGAAAGTATTGGTACCTAAATTTTATGAAAGTATTAATATCTATGGGAAATGACTAAAATATGCAAATTTATCCTAAAATACTTTATTTTTAAATGAGATTTAAACAACCTCAAATACTTTACATAAATTAAATAAAATTTCAAATAAAAAATACTGTATGATATATGTGCATGGTAAGAAATGATCATAGTACAATAAATGTCGAGAATATGCTCACAAATTAATTAAAATAATTAAAAACCAACCTAAGGCAACTACCTTACATCCAGAGTTTCATACAAGCTTAAAAAATATCAATACTAAAAGGAGCTTTTATGAAGTTTGAAGGTATTTAAAAATTGAAATACTTTCTCAGTTTAGATAATATTAATACAAACACATGGAATTTGAATAGTTTTTTTATATAATTTTAGAAGACTAATTTAAAAAGTAATAAAAAACATGAATTTTACTACATTAAAAAGTAAATTTAAAATACATGAATTCTACATTCAAAACTAAATTAAAAATAAAAATATTAAATATAGAGTACAAATATTTTGTTGACATTTCCACAAAAATTTCATGATAATTTGTCATCACCACTTTTTAAGTGGTAGAAATTCAAACTTTAGGGTAGTATGGTAGCAACTTTAGAGTTCACGTGGTAAAATAGAGATAACGCTACCATTTAATTTGACACATGTACAAATAATTTAAAATTTAATTACGATTTTACCCTTTTAAACCCCTAAGTGAGCACACGTGCTATTTTTTATTTAGTTTTATTGGAAAATGAATTGAGAGGACGAAATGAGAGAAGTTTAAAATTTAGAGTAGTACGATAGGAAATTTTAAAATTCAAGAGACAAAATGAAAGTAACCCCAAAGTTCATGAACTGGCCCTAAAATAAATTTAATTTTGCACGAATAATTGGTAAATTCAATTCCTATAATAAACTTTAGTTATCTTTACAAGTTTAAATAAAAATTTAATATATCAAATTACTTCAAAGGATCAAATATATTAAAAAGTCAAAGGTCAAACCAAGACTACAAAAAGACTTATGTGAATGTCTCCACACGATCAGACCCACCCTATTAAAATAAGCAAGGCCAAAGGCATCTAATAAGACATAAAATTTTACTTTAGAAAAAAGAGTATTTAAATAAATAAATAAAAAGCAACGCACAAAAGAATATTTATTTCCAAATCCAATGCAGGCAGTGAACGGAACCAACTCAAAAGTAATAACGAGTCAACTCGTGGACTCGCCCGATTGGAGAGTTCATGAGAAAAGCAAGGCAAAAAGGGGCAGATCATTCACCACGCGAGAATTCCATTTATCTCCATTAAAAGACAAAAAAAGTAATTATAGGAAGGAAAAATAAAGTTGGCGGGAACCATTTCAATCTTTTGGTGGAACCACCCGCCAAAATTCTTGAAGTTTTGAAATAATAAACGGCAATAGGAAAAAAGAAACGTATTTATCAATATATTTTTTTTCTCAAAAACAAAATTACATATTCTTTTTACCTAAATAGATTTCCAAATGGCTGTAGTATATTGGTTTCGTTCACTTCGTTAATTTAAATTTGTATTTTGAGTTGAGATGTGATTTTATGTGAAAACTTTTTACTGTAACAAAAAAATTAGATGTGACTATTTATGAAAACTTTTTACTGTAGCAAAACTAAAATTCTAAACTCGAATCGGTGAAGTGAATGGGGCCTAAATTTGTACTTTACGCCTTTAGGTTATGTCATATTATGCTCTTAATTCCCTAAATTTGTTTTCTATTTAGATTAATTCGTTGTTTTGGTTTGTGAAAATCGAACGTTTTTTTTTCCAGAATTTGAGGTTTGTTTAAGAATATTTAGGACCTGTTTAATTCGTTGATTCGAGTTAGTTTGTTAATTCCCTAAATTTGTTTTCTATTTAGATTAATTCGTTGTTAGTTTGTGATAATCGAACGTTTTTTTTTTTTTTCAGAATTTGAGGTTTATTAAGAATGTTTAGGTTCTTTGAATATTTTAAAAATAAATTTCAACTTAATAACTTATTAATTAATTATAAGTGTAGAATGCCATTTTTATATTTTAAAAATAATTTCGGCCTAGTTCGCTTTATGGATTTGAGTTTTTAATTACAGTTGATATGTGATATTTTCTGAGAGTTTTTTATTGTATCAGAAAAAATTAAATGTAATATTTTCTGAGAGCTTTTAACTGTAACAATTCAAAACTGAAAACTCGAATCAATAAAATAAACGAGACATTCGAGTATCAAGAAGATATTTTAAAACATTAGAATATCATTTTATTAGAATCCTTTTAGTATCTTCATAACATTCACACACACACACACACAAAAAACACATGATACAAATTTAAAAAACCAAAGAACAAGCAAGGTGTCGCACTTAGTTATTTGAAAGCTATTATAGATTCTTATATGGGTAAAAATTAGATTCTTATATAAGCACAATATCTAAAAGTACAAATTAGATTCTTATATGGGTGCCCACAAATATTCTTTGAAGTTTACCCTCAATCTCAATTTAATCCCTTATTTTTAAAACATCCTACAATTGATTATTAAACTTTTATATTATGTTTCAGTCCATTAGCTAGATTTTAAATACTTACGAAATATATGGAATCTAAAGACTAAAATTGAAAACATCTAAACAGTCTAAAATTAGAAACAACGCTTTTAGCACTCCAAAACACTGCTTAATTACATTTCTCAAATAATGAGAAAAGATCAATCATGACATGCAAATCCAATATATACAAGAATAATTAAAATTGTGTTTGGTTGGTAGATTTGTACCATAATTCGAATCATAGTCGTTACAATATTTTTTCTAACAAAAAACACACGTAAACTGAAAATAATTATGAATTTATGAGCCAAATGTCTACTATATTTCTCAATGAGAGTAAGAAAAGATAAATTATGACATGCAAACCCAATGTTATACAAAAATAAAGCTTACTGTGCAATACCCTTCTAAACGATAATTTTGTACTTTCAAAATTTGTTGTTATATTTTTTTTTCTCCTCTAATTTGTCCTATAAAATTATTTTTTCTTTAAATATGTCCTTACCTAAATATTTCTGTGATGTTTCTTTAAAATAATACAACCATGATAAATATTTCTATAACTGATTGTCCCAATGCAATAACTTTTTTTCCAAAATTTTATAATTATTTTTTAATGATTTTGTATTTCACGTATCCAACGTTGAAAATAATAAATCTAATAGCTGCTTCTGCTCTAGTTGTGCAGAACATTTGGACTCTAGCTGTGCAAATTTTTAAGAGTTAATTACATATGTGTTTATTTTTACAATACATAAGAAAAAGAATGTTGATCCCAACTTATTCGCAAAACAGTGGAGAGAATTTATCAGATATTCGTTAACAGCTTACGTATTATAATCCTAATTAAGAGTTAAAAAGAAAGCTTTTTTAAAGAAATTTAGCAGTAATTTCACACAAAACTCCATCATAAGATAAAGAGTTTGAATTTCCCAGCTCGAATTAAATATATATATATATATATAATTATGTTTTTGCAACGTGCCATATTACTCTTAAAAGGGCCCGTTAATTTCGCTAATTTGAGTTTGTAATTCGAGTTGAGATGTGATTTTATGTGAGAATCTTTTATTGTAGTAAAAAAGTTAGATGTGACAGTTTCTGATAACTTTTTACTGCAGTAAAACTCAAATTCTAAATTTAAATCGGTGAAGTGACGAATAATATCCCTTATAAAAGGGCAACGGATGAGATAAAACTCTATTTAATGTAGTTAGGCAAGATGTTTATATTCACGAAATAGGAAAAAGAGATGTTAACTAATAAGGAGCCTTATGCACGGAGCTTTATATAATTATACACATTATAAGCATATAATTTAGAGTTTTTCTAATATAAAAACAAATAAAAATAAAGTAAAAACTGTAATAGAGATAACTTTCTCTAATAACGAGTGCATGATACTCACACACTTATTTGAGCCGTACTACTTCAAACGCAAATATGAATATTATGTGCATATGAGATTGAGATTTTTTTTTTTTTTTTTTTTTTTTTTTTTTTTGTAGAAGTGCATGAGATATTGAAGATTACAGCTGTTTACGGTAATGAGTACGACCCTATTTATTTTATCGATTCAAGTTTAGAATTCAAGTTTTACTACAGTAAAAATCTCTTAGAAATAATCACATTTAACTTTTTTACTACACTAAAAAACTCTCACCTAAAATCACATCTCAACTTAAATTAAAAACTTAAATTAACGAACTAAACAGGTCTTACTTGTTATCTTCCAAGTACAACTGTAAATACTTTTTCACGAGCACAACCATAAAATAACATAGCCAACTCCAGCTTGGACGAAGTCTTTGTTCTCTTTTTCGTTTCCTTTGTGCCAAGCCTTTCGGGCTTTCTTATCGCACTTTATTGAAATTTGGTAATTCTTTATTAAGTCGGAACGATCAACAAGTGGAGATAAAGGAGAATAATAAAGAGATGGAGATAAAATAGAAGATGAAGTTCCGTTCATTTTAAATTAGATTAAAATTTGAGTTTTATTATAATAAAAAATTTTAAAAAATATTCACATTTATGCCTTGTTCACTTCGCGGATTCGAGTTTTCAATTCGAGCTGAGATGTGACATTTTTTGAGAGTTTTTTACTGTAGTAGAAAATTTTGATGTGACATTTTCTGAGAGCTTTTTACTGTAAAAACCTAAAACTAAAAACTCGAATCGGTGAAGTGAACGAGGCCTTAATTTATTTATTATAGTAAATAACTCTTACATAAAATTATATTTTAAATTAAATTAAAAATTTAAATTAACGAACTAAACGGACTCATAATGTTATCATCATTACGAGTAAAGCTCTCATATTATTGTCCATTTGACTGTTTATTTCCACGGCTATTATTCTGGGCATTTTCTAGTTTATAAAGAAACCCAGCTTCTATTATGCATGGAATTTTAAAGGGAAAAAAAATATTGATGTTACTTATAAGAATGCATTTATAATTTATTTTAATCAGTGCATATTGAATTATTGCGTAGTGTCTTTTCAAATGATATATCATCATTTGAATAAAATTTTTGAACAAGTGCAGTGTCTTTCGAGTTCATCCAATATACACACACAAACACACACGTATATATGTATACATACATACGTATATGTGTATATATATAAATATATATCTCGAGAGAGACGACCTTAGGACATATGAAAAGGTACCCTTTATGCAAATAGTGTTTTGTTTGTATTGCATATGTCTCTCACTCTTATACGTGCAATTGTTATGGTTTGTTTGGAACTCATCTTTTATTTTTGATTTTGAATTGTGTGCTCAATAAAGTCAATAATGGCTCTTGACACACTGCAAATTGTCTTTCATCAAATTCATTAATGTGGCTCTTCATAATTGAAAACAGCTATTTAACTAGTTTGGTAAGAGTTATCTAATTACGTGGGATAATCTTTTCACCCTTAATCCACCTGGCCTTTCTTCTTCTTCTTCTTCTTTATTGACGAAACACCTGGTCTTTGGTGTCGCTCCTCCTCTGCTATCCATATTAGAAATTAAAACTCAGTTCATTTTACATATTTAAGTTTTGTTACAGTAAAAAACTCTAAAAAACAGTCACATTTAACTTTTTTGCTACAGTAAAAAACTCTCACGTAAAGTCATATCTTAACTTGAATTAAAAACTCGAATCAGCAAACTATACAACTCCTAAAACTAGTATTTTAAGGCAAAATTTGCATGGGATACTCAATTACGCCTTAAATTTAAAGAATGATTATTCTCTAAACGCCGGCCCATGTTAAAAAGTGTAAAAAAAAACACTCTAACAGAAAATAAAAAAAGACTCTAACAGAAAAGCACTCTAACATTTAAATAAACCTCTTAAGAAAAAAAAAACCATTTAAAATAACTCGCTACCATTTAATTAAACAGTTTACATAAGCAATAATAGAGAGACTATTTTTGAGGCAAAACTGACTAATTTTAGAGCTCATAAATTTATTTTGAGAAACATATATATAAAATAATAAAAGGGTATCGGTGGGTATTTATTTTGAAATTAATCCCTTCGTTTGAGTGGGTGCGCATAGACGTCACGTGCATGAAAGATGGCGGGAAAGAGGTCACGTGCCCTCTCACACCTCCAATTATCACCCCAAACAATTTCACACACATTTCCTTCAATAGTTCAATTTATCATCCCCCCGCCATTTTCACAACCTCGGAAAGCTCCATCCACCGCCAATTCCTTGAGAACAGAATTCCTTTTACAAAACACAAAATAGGCCTTTTACTACTAAAGCCTCTATCTTCTTCTATCTTCTCTCCTCACCCGGGGTCTCACACTCCCTCCTGTCCTTCTCACTTCCTGTTCGGACACGTGGAATTGGGAAAGCGTTAGGGTTAGGGTTTGATGGGCAACAAGGTTACCGACGAGCTTGTATCGACCGTCCGATCAATCGTCGGCTCCGATTACTCCGACATGGACTTAATCAGAGCTCTTCACGTGGCCAACAACGACCCCACGGCCGCCATCAACGTGCTCTTCGACACGCCCGGTTTCAGGTACAAGCCAATTCTAGAGCCTCAGAAGAATCCCGAGCTCTCACGTCGGAATTCGATCCCCAAGGCTCAACCGATTCTTGCCAATTCTAAGGAAAATGGCGGCGGTGGCGGCGGGAATCGCTCGTCGAGGACCGAAAGCAATGCCGGCGATTTTTGTCGGAGTAAATCCGGAAATGGACTGGCTGAAGACGTCGAGAGTTCGGTCGGGGAGAAATGGTGGCTCGTGGGCCGCGGAGAGGTGGCCGGGCTGTCGACGTGCAAAGGAAGGAGAGTGAAGCCCGGTGATGAAGTCGCTTTCACGTTCCCTTCCAAGGTTGCTTCTAGTTCGCCGTCGCCGGGCAAGGTTTTTGGGAGAGGTCGGCAGGCTGCGGCTTGTTCGGAGATCGTGAGGTTCTCGACGAGAGATTCAGGAGAGGTATTTGGTTGATAATAATGCGAATTTTAGTTATTTTACTTTATTTTATTTTTGTGTATGTTGCGTTTGATTGTATCATGGGGATTTGGCAGATTGGTAGAATACCTAATGAATGGGCTCGGTGTCTTTTGCCTCTTGTGAGGGACAAGAAGATTAGAGTTGAGGGATTTTTCAAATATGCTCCTGAAGTATTGAGTATTATGGACACCATTCATTTGTCAGTCAGGTATTCTTGTTGTGAATATTTACTTCTCAAGAAGATTACTCTATGTTGTATCATTTGATTGGTCATTTGTGGTTACACGATTAGCCTAGCAGTAAATCCGCACTCTTGTCTCCAATGTTGAGGTCTGGAGTTCAAAAGAAAAGAATAAAATTGATTGGTCGTATGATTGATGTGCTATTGTGAGGTTTTGAATCGACGTGTGCCAATAATGTGTAACTGTATTTTGTTTTCTGGCCATAATGTGATGTATATGACAGCTTATAGCTCTAAATATTGCCTTTGATTCAGTGTATACATAAATAGTTCTATGTTCCACAAGCAACACGACACGTCGCTTAAGGCGGCCAGCAGTTCCACAGAGGAATCAGTTGTTCATCCTCTCCCAACATTGTTTCACTTGCTGGGTCTCACTCCATTCAAGAAGGTAATCATTGTGCATAACATGCAGACCATTTCTCAAAAATTCGTTGCTCTGGCTATATGAATAAATCTTGTTTTAGTGCATGGAAATTTGAGCTTGGCCATACTGTGGAGTTGCTTCTTTCGCACATATTGATCATTTCATTTTTTTTAATAGGCAGAACTCACTCCTAGGGACTTATGCTCGAGAAAGCGCCCTTTAGACTCGAAGGTACAGAACTGTTGCAGTATTTTTCAGAACAGTTACAATATTTTTCACCAGTCATGTTCATAATGGAAGCTAGATTGTAATATTTACTTGAACAGGGCAGTTCTGGTCTTCATGGCTCAACTTTACATGTGAACAAGTTGAAGACTACTTCTAAAAGTGAAAATGAAGTTGCAAACGAGGAGCCCATTTCGGATGCTGATCTAGAAAATATTGTTGGTGTTGGAGACAACTCAGAGTTAGAGGTATGACGTTTTAGTGAGTATCTTATGCATTTGTGGAGTTACCTCTTCCTATTGCTTCTAAATTTCCTTGAAATAGTTGGTTTTTAGGAAATGGAGCCCCCTGGTACACTTCACTGTGAACTTCGCCCTTACCAAAAGCAGGCTCTTTACTGGATGACCCAACGGGAAAAAGGACAATGTATGGATAGCGCAGCGACAACCCTTCACCCCTGTTGGGAGGCATATAATCTTGCAGACAAGTATGGTAGTTCTTACTTTTTTTTTCCTCGTCCCTTTTTCTTTATATTTTTGCGTATCTTCCAAAATTTGATATTTACAAGCGTCTTTGTGAATATAGCAGGGGGCTCATTGTGTATTTGAATGCATTTTCTGGTGATGCTACCACTCAATTTCCAAGCACTCTTCAAATGGCTAAAGGAGGAGTACGTCTTATGGCATGCTTTTGAAAGAAATATAATTACAATTATTATCTTAACTCATATACAGTGCACTGACTTGTAAGACATTTGAAGATTCTAGCAGATGCAATGGGCCTGGGAAAGACAATCATGACCATAGCTCTCCTTCTTGCCCCTTCAGAGAGAAATGATTCATCTGTTGGTCAACTTACAAGCCAGTCCTCTGGTGAAGGTAGTGAAGTTAGCGGCAGTGTTTCAGACAACTCACTCAACCTCCAAAAAAAGACAGTAAAATTTTCAGGTTTTGATAAGTTTATGAAGCAAAAGACTAGACTTATGGATGGTGGCAGTTTGATTGTATGTCCTATGACTCTGCTAGGCCAGTGGAAGGTACTCTTGCCATTTTGGTTATTGCCAATTGTTATTCTACATGGGGTAACACTGCAAAAATTTATTTTGAAGTCCTCTTATTAGTATCTGAAACATCAATGCAATTTTGTCTGTTCCTTCATCTGAGAGCAATTCTGAACATCTAAGTTTGTTGTCAGGCAGAGATTGAAACTCATGTACAACCAGGAACTTTATCTCTTTATGTTCATTATGGTCAAAGTAGACCAAAGGATGCCAAAATTTTAGCTCAAAGTGATGTTGTAATAACAACATATGGCGTGCTAGCCTCAGAATTTTCCACAGAGGTAATGTCATTATTTATTTTTTTTAATTTTTGAACTGGGTAAATGTTATCACTTATAGATTTAGCACAGAAGACAAAATATTATACTTTTTCCTCTCTGTAGAATGCTGAGGATAATGGGGGCATTTACTCGGTTCGGTGGTTTAGAGTGGTTCTTGATGAGGCACATACAATAAAATCCTCCAAAAGTCAAATTTCTATGGCTGCTACTGCTTTAGTTGCTTATCGCCGCTGGTGTCTTACAGGAACCCCTATCCAGGTGAAGTTTCAGTGGAAAGTAATGGAATTGTTGGTTTAAGATATTAAGAAAGTACCTGTGAAAAGTCACTTTATTCTTATTTTTTATTCTCTGGAATAAAATAGGCTATCAAGGAAGTACTTGAAGTACTTCCATTGCATCTCATAGGCTATTAAATCTTGAACTTTGAATATTGATACACATGTGGTAGTAGATACTCTATACCAAATTCGAGTCATTTGGTGCTTCTTTGATTCTCTGTGGTAAGGCTTCCTGACGTTGCTTTGTGGTCACAGAACAATCTGGAAGATCTATACAGTCTTCTTCGGTTTTTGAGAGTGGAACCTTGGGGTAACTGGGCATGGTAAGTTATTTAGTATTTGACTTTGTGTCAAAAGCCCAGGAATTGGACATATGCTGTTCATATTGATGCATATTATTGTTTAACCTAGGTGGAATAAACTCATTCAAAAACCTTTCGAAGAGGGTGATGAAAGGGGGTTGAAGTTAGTTCAATCTATCTTAAAGCCAATCATGTTAAGGAGAACAAAGTTCAGCACAGATCGTGAGGGCAGGCAAGTCTCTAGCTGGGAATAGGTCATTCGGTTCAGCGTTTTGTGGTAGTGTTAGCTTCTAAAGGTTTTCTCTTTGTTGCAGACCAATTATAGTTCTTCCACCAGCTGATGTTCAGGTGATTTACTGTGACTTCACAGAAGCAGAAAAAGACTTCTATGAGGCCCTCTTTAAAAAATCCAAGGTATATCCTTATGTGTAAGATTCAGCTTGTCAGAAAAAAAAGATATAGTATTGTGTTATCGTACTTTTACTTGTATAAGGCATCTTGGTCTATATGTCATCGTTATTATATGTTTTTGAACCATTTAGGTTAAGTTTGATCAATTTGTTGAGCAAGGACGTGTTCTTCATAATTATGCTTCCATATTGGAGTTGCTTTTACGTCTTCGCCAATGTTGTGATCATCCATTTCTTGTGATGAGGTGTTTATCCCTTCTACCCCTTCCTCAAATTCGAGGTCTTTATTTATTTGTTTATGCTATATTATCATATCTCCCTCAATTGTATCACTCTGTTTAGCGACACAGACACCAAGAAGAGATTAATTTTACGTGTGAATAAAGAGTAGAGCGGATATACGTTTATCATAGATGATTACTACTCTTCACTACAAAGTTTGGCACTCAACAAAATGCTGATGAAGTTTTGGCCCGTTTGGTTCATAGGTCTAAACAGAAAAGTTTGAACAAAAATTTAAATTTTGTGAGAGAAAATACTGTAGCAAAAAGGTTTGAACTGTTCGAAGCTATGAAACAAATAGGGTGACTATTGCATCTACTCTTGCAATTGATTCAATTTTGCTAGTTCATAATCATTTTGTTCGCTGACAGCTTAAGAGAACACACCTTTTATTTGTTTATTTGTTTTATTATTAAGTTGGACAGTGCAATATATTCATAAAGTTTTGTTTATTCTGAGTTGGCTGTTTTATAAATTGGTATCATGTGATATTCTATACAATCATGTGGTGTGATTTATTACAATTGTGTTTGGTGACGGACTGCTTGAATTTTTCCAGTCGAGGTGATACACAACAATATTCTGATTTGAATAAGTTAGCGAGACGTTTCCTTAAAGGCAGTCAGAATTCCATGGAGGGGGAAGTCAAAGATCTGCCTTCAGAGGCTTATATCCAAGAGGTTGTGGAGGAGCTTCGTAATGGGGAAGATGGAGAATGCCCAATATGTCTTGAAGCATTTGAAGATGCAGTGTTGACACCTTGTGCTCACCGCCTATGCCGTGAATGTCTCTTGGCAAGTTGGCGAAATGCTACTTCTGGGTCATGTCCTGTTTGTAGGTACTTAAGCAACATTTTTCTTTCAGTATGGATTTTGCTTTTAGTTTCTCTTACAGTCCTAAGTTTATTTCGTGTTACTTTTGTTCTTGTATTTGAAATTTATTATTTTACAGGTCTCGGATCTAAACTTTTACTTCTTTTGCAGGAAGTTCATCAGTAAGCAAGATCTTATTACAGCCCCAACTGAAAGTCGGTTCCAAGTTGACATTGATAAAAACTGGGTGGAATCAACCAAAGTTGCAGTTTTGTTACGCGAGCTTGAAATGCTTCGTATCTCGGGCTCCAAGAGCATTGTCTTCAGCCAATGGACCGCCTTTCTGGACATCTTGGAAATTCCTTTGTCTCGGTAAAAATCATTCTTAGTTAAATATTTTTGATAAGGATTCAAATCAATTACAAGAAGAGGATGAGGCATCCTCAAAAAATGAAATAAATATATCAATGAGGCTAGTATATCTATTTCAACCTTTCTGCGTCCTCTATTTGGTCCTTTGTATTTTAGTTATCATTTTCCATAAAATTTCCATGTATAATAATCAAATGAACTCAATAAATTTACTGCTTTCCTTCTTTCCAGAAGTGGTATTCCATTTGTTCGGCTCGATGGGACTCTAAATCAACAGCAACGCGAAAAAGTGTTAAGGCAGTTTTCAGAAGATAGCAACATCCTGGTTTGTAACTTTTGGATCCCATACAATTAAATGTAATATACTTTGCAGCTTTGATTCATTGGTGGTTTGACTGTCATTGCATCAGGTATTGCTGATGTCATTAAAGGCTGGAGGAGTTGGAGTAAATCTGACGGCAGCTTCTAATGCCTTTGTTTTGGTATGTTTAATGTTTAAGCATTTAACATTAAATTGTGGTATGGGCTTATGGTTTTGTCTGGCTCCATTTAATACTGCGGAACGCATAGTTGATATGTCTTTTACTTGGGTGCTTACCTCTTGGGTTTTTTTCAACTCTAGAAGTTATCATAGATTTTGGGTAAGATTAAAGTGGAGAGTCTATACCTTGGTAGTATAAAATTCAGTATATGCTGTTACTAGAAGATCTTTTTTGCTGGTAGTCTCTCTCTTTTGTATTCCTGTTGTTGCTAATGAAAACTGCGTCATAGTGAATTTCTGTACTTAATTAAAGCAGAGGGGGCAGATCATGTTCTGCCACTTTCGTTGGAGTAAAAAAAAAAAAAAAAGAAAAAAAAATTGTTCTGCCTTTTGCAGTATGATGGAATTATGTTTGTGGTCCTTATTTACAGGCAATGGTAACACATTTAAAGCTTATCCGCCTCTGTTTTGATTAACCTTATTCCTGGGTCATACCTTTTCTTCTCTTATCTCTTTTTTCATATTCATTGTTCTATTTTCAACTCTAACCTGCTTTGAGCAAGTTGCTTTCCCCACTCTTTTTCTGGGTGGTTGTTGATTTTTGGCCATTGGCGATTGCATCCATATGTTTTTAGGATCCGTGGTGGAATCCAGCTGTTGAGGAACAAGCTGTTATGCGAATCCATCGCATTGGACAAACAAAAAGCGTGATGATCAAAAGGTTTATTGTGAAGGTACAATTTCAATCCCTCACTTGGAAGTGTATAGATACCTTATCGCCACATCTTTTCGTCATCTGTGTTTCCTTTGTTGTCACAAGTAGTATAGACTATAGAAGAAATATCAAATGAGATATAGTGACAAGGGTTCTGGTTTTGATAATTTGAGAATTTGATCTGGACTGTGTTTAATCAATTGGAAGAACAATTGACTCCTTTCTAGTTTCCAAGCTCCAAATAAGCATACCTATTCCTCGACTGTTTAGAATGTCATGGTTACTTAATTTTGGATTCTAACAAACATGAATGCCAACTTTAATTGGTCTCAGTGTAGTTACCCGGAAGGGATAGCTTCAGTGGCTAAGGACCTCATCTTACAAGTGGGAGGTCTTGGGTTCGATTCCCCTTGGGGTACCTCCTTCTATTTGTCCCAGTGTGTTTACATAGGAGGGTCTACACACACCCTTAGGGATTAGCCAGGTCCTCAAAGAGGCTAGGACACCTTAAGTTATCAAAAAAAAAAAGGTCTCATTGTAGTTGCTTTCGTATTCTCGGATGGCAGGGTACAGTTGAGGAAAGAATGGAAGCAGTTCAAGCACGTAAACAACGGCTAATTTCTGGTGCGTTGACTGATCAAGAAGTTAGAAGTTCTCGCATAGAGGAACTAAAGATGTTTTTTGCTTAGATCTCCGAGTAAATGGACTTTCGTCGCCGGCACATATACTTAAACCTTAAGAGCTCTGGTGTTGAAATATTCACAGGCAAGCAAATTTAGACAAGATCGTTCTCATTCTCACCAGTCACCAGATACCAGGTATAAAGTTGTATTGTGGCTATTTACATTCTGCGAAGAAACCAGAATTTCCGGTTAAGCAGATGAGAAGCTAGCAGATTTGGTTTGAATAGGTTAACCAAATTTTGCTTGGAATTTAATAGCAAGAGATGTCTAGTCTTAGGACTGATGCTGATGTATATATTAATGGCAGAAATGTCTGGTGTGTGGAAATTGAAGCACATTCAAATTCAATTGTAATTTTATCTTACAAGAAACTTTTGCCATACTGCTTGTACTGATAACCGTATGTACTCTCAAGTTCACGAAAATGTACCTTTGAGCTATAATATATCGTATTAAAAACCATTTTATTCACTTTATTATTGTTATAAAGTTTTGATCCGTAACCACAAAATTGATGATGAACTTTTTCAATTAATTAAATACAGGTAATTACATAATTGTCACGCGGCTATTTTTAAAAATTTCACAAAAACAATGAAGTGTAAAATGTTGCAGTTTTCATTAGTTTTCAACGGTGGCTTGTGGAGAATATTTTACACCTAACACGATTGTTTCTGGTAAAAAAAAAAAAAAAAAAGGAAGTTATCATACAATAAACACATTATTATCCATTCTAATTTTGAAAAATCTATGATGTTTAAACCAAATTAATCATCACAATCCTAAAAATTCAGAGACTACTAGCACTGAAAAAAGCAAACTTATAAGTCGAACATCAGGTAGCAATGAATAAAGCACATTACTGCCCAACTATGCATAAAAATTTTACCGATTTGAGTTTAGAATTTGAGTTTTGTTACAGTAAAAATCTCTTAGAAGAAAGTTACATCTAACTTTTTTACTACAGTAAAAAGTTCTTATATAAAATCACATCTCAACTCGAATTAAAAACTCGAGTCAGTGAACTAAATGACAAATAACTGTGTACAAAAGTATTATAAGAAACTAATGCAGTCTATATTGGGATGCAACTTGGAATTACAATATACCATTATTGTAAGGAATCAGGTTTCCTTAAGTAAGATAGCTAGTATCTAGTTAGGTCGTAAAGTAAATTTCCTTACTTAACCTAATTTAATCCAGGAGACAAAGTTTGATTAACTTTAGCTTAATCATTGGGTCCGTAGCTAGTTACCTGCTTTGATTTACTTGATTGATTATTATTTTTCTGATTTCGCCTATGAGTATAGTATGACAAAAGGTCTTTCTCATTTGCACGCGTTTCCCTGCATCACAAATTTTAATACCGGATTGTTTTAACTTTGCTGATCATAGTAATACATAGGCAAACTCGTAAGTCCGGTAGCCGTACAGTTTGACAAATATAATTTCTACATGCAATATTATTCGTGCATGTAATTTTTTTTAGTCTTTCATGTGTTGGACTGTATTTATTAAATTTTACGCTAAAATAAAAAATGAGTTTTACACATGTAAAAATGATGTTACACGATCATATGAAAAGAGTAACACATAACTGATTCTGATTCGGGTGCTAGAGTTGAGACAATTCCACCTAAACAATGATGATGGACTTAGAGACAATTCTTATATATTATATATGGTAAATGTGTGTATATTAACACCTTACCTGTAAATATGCGTTTGTGTTTCATGAACTTGGCACAATCTAAACTACAGCCATTGAGGACTGAATATTGTTCGCACTGAAGGCATATCAATTCACAGACCTGAAAACAATTGGCCAGTTCCCTCTGCTGATGAGAATATCTACAGAGGCAATCTGTTATGCATTCATCATAGCGTTGAAAAAGACTTTCCCATGATCATCATGTAAAATATGATGATCAAAATAATATCATCATGGGCAAAAGCATAAACGATTACAAACATAATCATCATCACCGCACTCGTCAATTATAATATTATTGCTGGTCTCATCTCGCTAGTAACCTTTAACTGATCTTTCTCTTCTCTTTAATTTTTTTTTTCTTCCTCCAATTTAATTTAATACAATGCCACTTTATACACATTCACACATGCAGGTAGATAGGTAGTGCCCCTTTGGCTCAACTTTACTGAATTATGCACTTTTTTTAAACCCTTTTAACTTAATTGGCCACAAGCAAAATTATTAGGGTATTTCTTTTTCGTTGAAAATTTAGGCCCGTTTAATTCGTTCATTCGAATTAAGATGTGACTTTATGTGAGAATTTTTTACTGTAGTAAAAAAATTAGATGTGACTGTTTTTAAGAGCATTTTACTGTAGCAAAACTCAAATTTTAAATTTGAATTGGTGAAATGAATGGGGCATAAAAATTGTCTCTTTGCCTCATCTAAATTATGTTTTTGTTTTTGTTTTTTCCTAGTATTTGCCTCGTCTAAGTTGAAAAATAAATCCCATGTACGTTTTTATTTATGGTAATGTATGCCCTCTAAAGTGCTTGAAAGGCAAAACCCATACGTGGTGATTATATATGCCATGCGTAATACTTTCAGGCATCATGGTTGTTATATGATGGTGATTTCTTTTTTCCTTAAAAAAATTAGGAGAGAGAAAAATAGATTAAAATTTGAGATGAATTAAAATTAATAAATTAATAGTTTACATAAGTTAATAAATAGGTTAAATTACTGTTTTTATCTATAATTTGTCTGGTTATGAAACATAACTTAACAAGTTATTATTTAGTTATAAACCATAACTTAATAAATTTATCCATAACTTATCTAGTTATGAACTATAACTTAACAAGTCATAATCTATAATTTTAATTTTATTACAATTAAAAATTTTCATAAAAAGTTAAATTTAATTTCTTTTACTACAGTTAAAAATTTTCACATAAAATTATATTTCAACCAACTAAACGAAATTATATATTGCATGGACTATTATATGGATAATTGTTCGTAGGAGACGAACCCCACGGATAAAATAACTTTTTACGGTGGGTTTGTCTTAAAAGTGATCACGTGTTTTTTGCTAATGAGATTAGATATTTAATTTTTCTTTTGCTAATGAGATTAGATATTTAATTATTCAAGAAAAAAATTAGATATTAAATTAACTGGCAACTCAACCGGTTCATTAGCAGAGTCAAGATTTATCAGTAAAGAGTCAATTTTTTTTTTTTAATTAAAATTATACTAACATGTACATGTATATAACAGTTTTTGTCTATATATGTAACACATAATTAACCCAATAAAACATAAAAAATTATTAATTTAAGAAAGATCAATTTTAATTTATACACATTGTAACTATTTTAAAATTAAAATCACTATATTAAAAAATAAAAAGATAAAAAAGGCGCCCGCCGTTCTGTCTCCGTCATTGTCCACTAGTGTCGTTGTCTTCTAAATTTCTAGCGATTTTAATTTGATATGACTGATTTCAAACACCAATATTTTAAATTATTTTGTTTATCTTACTGGTAATTTTATATTGCTACTTGATGGAATGACCTTGACTTAAATTAGGACACCAACCCAAAACTCTGTATAAAGAGTGTTTTGTAAATTAAATTGTTGGACCATAAATCTCGTAGTATTAATTCAGTATTACCAACGTTAACTTTAGTACCACATAACTGTGATCACCAAATCTTATATATATGATCTCATACTGTGACGGAATTAAGTTTTCACTTCAATAAAGACGTATATTAATTTTTTTAATAAATTATTTTAATAAAAACATATAAAAAATATATTGATTTTAATAGGAATATATATTATTTCAATGAGAATTTAAGTGTAAATTTTTAAAATTTTTAAAAGTAATATTTTTTTAAAAAATATTTGAGTGGAGGCGGCTATTCCCACTCATCTTCAAGTGGCTTCACCACTAATCAAATACATTATATACACCATATTCTTAACTGCAGCAGCCATATAATACAACAAATATAACATATTTCATGTCAACTCATAATTTTTTAGTGTAACACAGTAATACTGAAATAAAATTGCATGTAATATAATGGTGGATTGTATTTAATTTGTGGAGAATTTACATTTGGGAAAAAAATGAATGTTTAATAAACGCACAAATAATATTATATAGACTAATTAAAAAAATGTTATATTTGTCCGATCAGTACAGCGGCTGGACCTGGACTGAAGATATTTTCTTACGTTATACTTTTGTAACAACTTATATCATGTGTAGCAGCATCACGTGGATAGTGCTGTCGTTTTCTTGCGTTAAAGGTGACATGAAATTGAAACTTGTCGTGGAGTAGCATTTTGGCTATTGCCATTTATGAAATAATCTATGAATTAACTTTTATGGTCCTACAATTGATAATTCTCATTTTACTGTTTTTTGGGTTTTATCCATAGGCCGTAACCGTTTCATTCGAAATCGTTTTCAAGTGTGTGATATATCAACATGAAGATAATTTTGCGAGGAACTTAAAAAAGGGTCCGTTTAGTTCGTTGATTTGAATTGAGATGTAATTTTATATGAGAATTTTTTATTATAGTAAAAAGTTAGATGTGACTGTTTATTATAGTAAAACTTAAATTCTAAACTCAAATCGCTAAAATAAACGCTTAAACATACCAAGATTATATCGAGATACGTAAAGATGTAATAATAATTTATGGCCAAAGTATTGGATCTCGTAGTTTTTTTTTTTTTACTGTGTATAATTTTCTCTCAGACTGTTCATTGAAAAATTACGAAATTCTAACATTAAATTAAGCATGTGAAAGTCTACAACATAACAGTGAAACATAAAAGGTGAAAAATATAACAAAACTCATGCCATAAACTACAAATTAGGCAATTTATAGAGTTTAGGCTTGCATCTACTTCTCTTCCTCAGTTTTACCTTTCATGTGGTATATGGAGATTTGAGTATATTTAGTTTACTGATTTGAATTGAGATGTGACTTTATGTGAGAGCTTTTTTACTATAATAAAAAAATTAAATATAACTATTTTTTAAAATTTGTTACTGTAATAAAATTTAAATCAGTTAAATGAATAATATCTTATTATAAATGTCTCTAACACCAGTGTCACTGTCAGAAGCATATACTATTACGTGTCTGGTTAGATACTCAGCTTTACGGAATCAAAATCAATGATATGTGGATAGAGGGGAAAGAAAGGGAGATGGAAATATATGAAGTATCTGGGTAGTTCTTCTTTTTTCAATAGTTGCTTTAATTTAAAAAGCCTTGTTCAGCTCACTTCAAGCTTTTAATTCAATTTGATATATAACTTTATTAATTTTTGTCCATGCAGATTGTTTTTATTCATTCATGTATGCCTCTTCTATGCTTGAAGATGTAAATGTTATACATGTTTGAGTTAGTAAAAACTAAGGAGTTTCATTTATGGTGCTGAAAATATGAATAATTAAAAAATTTCTATTTTAATTTTTAAACTATCAAATTTATATAAAAATGATTTATTTTACATATATATTTAATTTATATATAATTTTAATTAAATTTAACGATTAAAAATTAATTTTATGAGTAAAACCTCTTTAAAAATAAAGGTTTCAGTTTCATTAGCATGATGTCGGGACAAGGCAGGAGAATGGTCCACATTTCAATAAAGTAGGAAAAGATGGAATATCTCCTCGATGAAATATGCCAAATCGATTAAAAAAATGCCAAATGTGTGTACGTGGCATGCCGTGATTGGCAAGAATATTCAATCATTTGCATAAAGGTTGTCCAATTATTTGCATGGCCAGCTAAGTAGTGGAGTACGATCAGTCAAAATTTGGGGCATGAAAAGAAATCAACTTTTTCTCAAAAGCAACGCAAGTTTTTCCACAAGACTAGAGAATAATGACACTAGCAATTACTATTTTTTATTCAACACTAATTGTCCAAACGTGACCATATGTGTGGCTGTTATTTTGCATTATAAATGAGGGACTTATCATGTATAACATTTAATGCATTCCGTACATTTTTTTAAAATACAAGTGCACCCGTTTTTTTCCCTTAATATTTTACCTTTTATTCGTGTATGAAATATTATGTTGTAATATCTATAATTTCCGTTATGAATTGAAAGTTGTTAACGGTGAATTCTCGTTAACAGAAAAGTATCTCGTTAGATTATCAGTTCAATATAAATTATGTGTAAGAGTTTATGTAGAATCTTATTGTGATTTATATATGAAAAATCGTTTGAACAACAACAATATTATAGGCAGAATTTTAAAAATTTTATCATATCTATTTAATTCTAAATTAAACGTAAACCACAACGAGAGATGCATGCATGATATATGTTTATAGACAAAGGATAAGAATAATACACATACCTTTGTGACGATTGAAATAAATGACCGCAAGGATCTTGCCTCACTATCTCACGTTCTGAGATGGAGAATTGCCGTGAAACAAGATCGTTGATTTATCGACACGATCACACCAAAAACCACTCGTTGATTCAAGGCTATGACTCTATAGTATTTAGGATGAGAGTGTGGGCTCTTTTTCCAAAAACCTAAGGAAACAATTTTCCTTCTCTAATGTCTCTAAAATCCGGCCACCCTTAGGAGGAAAAATGTGTGATATATTTTTCTTCTCAAGAAGTCTCTCTTAGGGTTTTCAATAATATCCTTATATAGGAGGAAATTCAAAAACTCAAAACCCTAGATGGGATTTTCGAATTTTCCTTAACCCTTGGATTGAAATCCGAAAATCCCTACATGGCTAGGGATTTCCGAATTTTCCTTCCCCTTTTGGAGCAAAATTCGAAATCCCCTTATGGCAAGGGATTTCTGAATTTTCCCAAAATAATATATCAACTTTCTCTCTCCTTTAGTTGCCAAATAAAATCATGTTTAAATTTTATTTTGAATTTTAAATTAATCTCTATTAATTTTAAAATTCAAAACTCATTCCTTTTATTTTTCAATTATCAAATAATTGAAAAATAACATAATGAATTTAAACATAATTATATAACGAAACATCAGTTTCTGTTTTCTCATTTATCAGAGCTAGCCTTGAGACCGAATGGACCCACATGAACAAAGCTATGGAATTACAATATTCGACTAACTTATCCCGATAAGTTATCGACATATTTAATTCTGACATCGCACAACTTCACTAAAAGTTTGATGCCGAATAATCTCTCGATTCATGTGCGCTATTTTTTCTAATGGTGTTGATACAATTTATCACACGGTCCACAGTGTAAATGTATTATTATCCTTCGTAAATATCAGTGATCAGAATGATATATAATATTACCGTTTTACCATTCCAATCATTATTTCCTCAACTCCTTTATATGACTGTGAATAAGAAAGACAAACGTTTGTAAGATGTCTCGCACATGTTACGATGTCTTAATCAATGAATATCATCATTGAATACCAGGCCTGGTTTATTTATTCACACACCCGTCAATAAAGCATGAGGTGATATTATTTCTTACGAATTCCATATCTGTGAATCACACAACTCCAATTTAATAATGTCATGATCCCAATAACCGAGATGTCGTTCAATAACTGTGAACTAATCTCATTGGTAAATTAAAGATCATGAGATACTAAGTTGAGCTATGCATTCACTTCAGGATTAAGATAATTATACAAATACACTTAAGTTGTGATGATTAGGTTTAGAGTTGTGTAAACGGTTTTCACTCTAACCTAATCAGTCACATGGTCTATTCAACATGTTGCGAGCATGTCTAGATCAACCACAGAGTCCAACTCCCATGCCCCGAGACCAGCATCACATGGTTTGATCTAACAGTCATAATCGGATTTGATTGCCCAATCAATCCTAAGACTGCGAATATCTATTTGAAACTGTATCAGAAGAGTTTGTCCGGCAGGGTTCCCCTGACTCTTCTTTCGTTGGTAACAGTTTATGGACTAAGCAATATTACTAACACTCTTGAGTATGTGTCAAACATAACTTTATCTTATTTTATAAAATCAGCAAAATAATAATGTCTTACATTTGTCATTTCATAAATAACAAATTACATCCCACTTTATGGGCACATTTCCAACAGTTTATACTGTAAAGTATTTGTTATATTTTATTTGGTGTTCTTAGAGGGGTGAGCAATATGAGAGTAATGCTTAAAGTAGAAGAACACACGAAATTTTATAGTGATTCACTCTATAAATGAAGAGCTACATCTATTATGGTTTCATATTCCTTTTGAGATTGTTACAATTTACATCAATTGTTGCTATCTTGTTTTTTCTCGCTTCGAGACGTGAACCCCTTTCCTGTATGGGGCCTTGCCCTTTTTATAGCCGAGCTTCCTTCGTTAGGTGGGTCTCCTTTGTAGGCAGAAGCACTCAAGTGGTATGCCTTTCTAGGCCCAGACCGTAGCCCACTAATCACTTTGTGAACTGTTCACTCAGCCAATTAGTTTCCTATTACGGCTCTGTGTGTACCTGTAACCCTTTTCTATCCTCCATAGGGCGGTTTAAGGGTTTGCAATTAATGCCTGCACAACAGACATTTCTCTTCCCTATACGCAACGCGTGATGTCAGG
This sequence comes from Morus indica, assembly GCA_029231665.1. Taxonomy (NCBI): domain Eukaryota; kingdom Viridiplantae; phylum Streptophyta; class Magnoliopsida; order Rosales; family Moraceae; genus Morus; species Morus indica. Next base: position 25,179,460 of record JACAGA010000001.1, on the reverse strand, counting down.
CTTTCCCCCAAGGGGCATTCCTTTCATCGTCAGTGTTGTTTGGTCCATTCGTCCTTCTTGGCAGTCGATTCTACCGTAAGGGATTTTTACGTCGTTAGATCGACGGTACGACCTGTCGACGTCATATGAAATCGACGCTCTAAGTTGGACTTTCTTTGTAGTAGAAGGGAAGGGAGGCCCAAGAATTGAGAGTTGTTGCCTTTAGAGGAGAAGTAAAGCCACATGTCATACTATCGTTCTTCCACGCATTATTCACATTTTCCTGCACAATAAAAGTCATATTAAGTCCTACTATTTGAGAAGAATAAAAAACGAGAAAAAGAAGAAAAAAAACAAAACATAAGGATAAGATTTATAATAATTGACTCAACGGCAGAATATACTGTAATGAGATAAAAAGTGATGCATTAACGTTCCAGAATCCTCAAAATATATCTTCATGTCTTTTTGTTTTTCTTCTAGAGAAAATGGAAGACTAAAACACATGCATGAACGAAAAACATATGTCAAAAGTGTATGGCCTACAATTAGGCTCAAAGAAAAATGCATAGGATAATTAGGAGTCTATCCCTAGATAAGGAACGAATTTCAAAAAAAAAAAAAAAAAACTCTTGGTAGATACACTATTGAAGTAAGAAATTTTGGGGTGCAAACTAACTTAGATTATTATTATTATTATTATTATTATTATTATTATTATTATTATTATAGTATTGCTGAATTGGTGTACTAATGTTAAATTTTGACACGAGTAAAAAATAAAAAAAAACTCTTTAATGTAATACTATTTTTATATTAAATTTGAAAAATGTTATAATTTGTCGTAAGTGCACTAAAAAATATAACAGATGTTAAATTTAACATTTAATTGTTATTAGTTTATATATTAATTTTTTTTATTTAATTGTTACAATATTGTTCTCATTCCAATATTCAAATTTTACTTTTACAAGTTTTAAGACCAAAAGTTGATGTGAAATATCATGACCAATTTTAACATTTTGCAATGACAAATTATATAGCATTGAAATTAATGTTTGCATCGCGATCCTCGAATGGTCTATTGAGTTAGATTTCTCCTGTGGATACAATTAATATGATGCTGATAAGAGTGTCGATAAATACCTTATTACATAAGTCTATTATTATCTTTATCTACTTTTTCTACACCTAACGAATGGCCAATTGATGTGAGATAAATTGTACGTATAAACGTAATTACGTAGGCTTTGGCTATAAAAGAGATGGGAAAATTTAAAGAGCGAGCAGATCACAACTAAGGCTGCTATTTTTTTCTTTCAAGTCCTCTCTCTTGAACCAAACCACTAATTTTCTTTTCTCGCTATATATAGTAAGTTTTCAAGGTTCGCGATCTCACTACTTTGTTTTTACCTCTTTAATTTGTATATTTGTGTTCTAAAACATGCAGGATAATACCTTTTCTCGTTACGTTTTATGTTCTAATCTATTTTTTTTGTAGTATCCATAAATTTTGCTATAGTAAGTCTAAATATGGTTGGTTTTTGATAGATTCATGGACGGTTTCGATGATCCCGTGGTCATAATCGACATTCCAAAGGATCTGGAATTCAAGCAGTGGTCAAAGTGTTGGATCCACAGAGTTCCCAGGAATCTCCGCAAGGTAAAGGAAGATCTATACACTCCTCAGCTGATTTCCATAGGCCCTTTTCACCATGGCAAAAAAGAATTGAAGGCCATGGATTTCTACAAAGAAAAATACAGGGATGAGCTTTTTAAGCGCATTTACGAGCCTTCTAAACGCGATGAGATCGTCAGCAGGATCACGAAATTCATAGAAGATGGCTCCAAAGAGATACGCAGTAGGTATGCCGGGACGATCGATCTCGACGACAAACTGTTTGAGAAAATAATCCTGAGAGATGCTTGTTTTATCATCGAGCTGTTCCAGCGAAAAGACTGCAAAGAAGAGTCTGCAATGGACTACATACTCAGCACGCCGTGGCTGTGGAAAGCGGTGAAGGTTGACTTGTTGTTGCTGGAGAATCAGCTTCCGTTTTCGGTTCTTGAGCAACTGTATGAACTTCTCAAGCCATTTCTGCCTGCTGTCAAAGTTCCTCTGAGTTCCACCGCTCATCACATGCATCCGTTTCTTAGACTCGCCTGTTCTTTCTTCGAAGATCACATCTTGACCGAATCCGATTGGAAGAAGTTCGCTGACCTTGAGGAGGTTAAGCACCTGACGAACTTGCTGAGGGAGTTTTGGCTTCCAAAGGAGTTCATAAAGGATAAAAGTCCGCACCAAGACGTAGCGGACCGGAGGTATCTCTACTCGGCGACGAAGCTGGACAAAGCCGGCGTGACATTCAAGCGGGCGAAGAAAGGGAAAAGCCTAACCGACGTGAAGATTTCGAGGAAGCCCGTCTTGAAGTTCATACCGGGCATCAATTGCATGCAGCTTAAGCTTCCGCAGTTGAAGTTAGAGAACGACACGGAGTGTTTGTTGAGAAACGTCATGGCCTTGGAGCAGTGCCTCTATCCCAATGAGGACTACATCTGCGGCTACATCGCGTTGATGGATCAGCTTATCAACACCGGCGAAGACGTCGAATTCTTGGTCGAGAGGAAGATCCTCATCAACTTACTGGGCAGCAGCAAGGAAGCAGCCAGGTTGTTCAATGGACTATGCAGTCAGATTCCGAGATACAAGTCCTACTATGCTTATTACTACAATGAACTCAATACATTCTATGAGAATCGTTGGAATGTTACAAGGGCAACCTTGAAAAAGGTTTACTTCAAGGATCTTTGGACTGGGAGTTCCACCGTTGTTGGACTTATGGTTCTGCTTTTCACTATAACCGCAACTACTAGAAATGTATATTTGAGATAAGTGTTTTCTTTTTTTTTTTTAGATTAATTATAAATCTTCTTTTTGCCATGGTTATAATTAGTATTTCTACAAAAGGGTTCTAACCCTCACGTGAGTATGTATCCCTACACCTATATATAAAGAGGGTACAATAATTTACCATTAAAAAATATTAACGTCATTCTTTTTGATATTTTATGTATTTATTATTTCATAGATAAAGTTCAATTCACATTTTTTATTTATATAATAATATATTATATTAATAGAGTTCATATATCATATAATAAATACAAAAAAGTGATAAGAAAGAGTAAAAAAAAGGCAACGCAAACATTTGTTAGTAAAAAGTTAAAATATTATTGAGCGGTCAAAAAGAATTATTACATTTACTAGATCACCAGAAATGTGCACTGTTTGTACCATCTGTAGTTAATGTGTTATAATGGTCCTTCAAATTGGTTATACTTAACTGGGGACACTCCATAAATGAGGCAGTAAATGTTATTTTTAATGCGAGTCTACTAGCCAACTAGCCCTAGTTTGGGACTTCATTGACCACCATTGTTGCATCGTAATTAAGCAGCGTGGCTAGATTTTGTCGGAATTGGAAAATTAGATAAAAGAAAAAGAATACAAACTGTCTAAGGTAAAATAATTAAATTAAGGCAAGTTTTTAGTGCTCAAATCCAGCATTTTATTTAGGTTAGAACCATGTAAAATGTGATGCATGGGTACTTTTATTATACTTTGCAACGTGTTAAGTTTTCTTAATTAATTGATTTGCATTTTTACTTGGAAAACTTGATGCATTTACAGATTTAGTGCGAATTATCTGTTTTCTAAATATTTAAAATACTTTTCCTTTGATAAAGTGCATGAAAAATGACATCAAATAAGTTTTTTGCATCCAAAAAAATATCTCTGTAGTTTGTAAAACAAAAGAATAAATAAAAGAAAAAAAAATTTTGATTGAAATTGCAATGATATCCTTTGAGTTTTAAGATCTCGTTCACTTCGCGGATTCAAGTTTTCAATTCGAGCTGAGATGTGATATTTTTTGAGAGCTTTACACTGTAGCAGAAAAAGTTAGATATGACATTTTCTGAGAGTTTTTTACTGTAGAAACCTAAAATTGAAAACTCGAATCGGTAAAATGAGCGAGGCATAAATTTTGTTTAGTTTCATCCATTGCAAACATCAAGGGATGAATAAAAAAAGGGGAACCTGAATTGCATTTACTTTTAAAAATTTTTAAAAACAGATAATTCTAGATTTTATAATAAACTTTTGATGCATTAGTGCGAATTATCTGTTTTTTTTTTAATATTTAAAATGCTTTCCATCAACAAAGTGCACGAAAAAATAAATCAAAATAAGTTTTTCATATCTAAAACAATATCTCTGTAGCATCTAAAATAAATGAATAAATAAAAGAAAAAACTTTTTATGATAAAAATAAAGATAGAAAATTTTGATATTAGGAGGCATATGCATATGATTATTTCATAAGACAAATGTGAAAGTTAAGATATACCCTAGAATTCACAAAAGATCCCATAAGGTTTAACTAAAATTTCAAATTTTACCATTAACAATCCAATATTATCATGCGTTTAAACTATCCCAAAGATAACATATCAAATCGTTTAAAAGAACATAAATACCCTTAACAATTGATATTTAAATATTATCTTGAATATTTTTTTGAGAAGAATATTATCTTAAATATAAGTGACTAAGAAATTACATTTAGAGGGAAAAAAAACAAAAGTTAAAAAAAATTAAATTTAGAAATTGTAAATAGTAGATTTGAAACTAAATTAAGTAAAATTAAAATTAAAATTATTTCAAATAAATAACAGTTTATAGAATAAATGAATAATTTACTATATTAATAGTTCATTTACGACTAGTAAAGACAATTTTCATATAAATTTTATTTTATAACTGATAAAAGATTTTTACCAATGTAATAAAGATTTTAAAATTTTTTACTACGTAAGTTATTTTTTATTTATCGTAAATGAACTATTTATGTGATAAATAATTTATTTACTACATAAATTACTATTTACTTTAAATAGTTTTAAAATCTATTTACTTAATATAATTTTAAAAATTTAAACTTGTTAGGCTGAACCTGTCATAAAGTCACACACTTGACTCATCACAATTGCCGAACATGTTGGTTCTTTTTACTTATTTATTTTTTTTACAGTTTTAACACAAAATAACATTTATATAATAATCATTATTCACTGAGGTTGGTTTCGATATTTCAAAAACTTTAATCAATTAGAGGGGGGGTTTTTTTCTTACTATTTTAAAAAACGTTTTGGATTAGTTTAGGATATATTTTTAAATTATATATCTATATATCTATATATGGAGAAAAAACATAATAATAAACTAGGGATATACGAATTCACGTGTAATTTTAAATGTGATTTTTTTTTTTAAATGAGTTAATAGTTTTATTAATCTCTGAATTTTGAGAATAGTGACATTTTAGTCTCTAAACTTTTTAGTTTTTGAATTTTTATTTTTAACAGTTTTTATCAATTCGAGTTTTTATTTTTAGATTTATATAGTTAAAAGTTATCAAAAAATATCACATTTAATTTTTTTTACTGTAGTTAAAAGCTCTCAAAAAAATATTACATTTAGGTCAAATTAAAAAATCGAATCCGCGAAATAAACATAACCTTAGAGGGTGTTTAGTATAAGGATTCGTGTCATAGTTCGAATCATAGTTCGTGACCCATTACAATATTTCTCTTAAAAAAATACACGTAAATTAAAAATAATTTTGAATTATAATTCTGAATCTGAATTAAACATCTACTTAATTTCGAAGAGTAGAATTGACAACGTTTTCTAAAATTTAGCATGGATGATTGCACCATAATTAAACTTTGAGGGTTATCAGAAGCGCTATAATTCTATAAATAAAAGATAAATAAATAAAAAAACGCTATTAACCCTTTTGGATTTTCTCGTTATTCTTCTCTCTTTTCAATTACGAGGCGACGCGTCGTTGGCTAAAATTTTCAAGACTCTGTTCAGTTCCAACTTCCAAGGAAGGAAAAGCCGAATACACAAAAGGGGAGAGAGAGAGAGAGAGAGAGAGAGAGAGAGTGAGCGAGAGAATGTCATCGGAGAAGGAGAGGCCTGCACGCCCAGCGCGGAAATTATCGTGCGCCACCTGCTTCGACGCGCTCTGGTTTTGCTACTGTAAAGCTCGTCTTTTTCTCTTCAAAGCTCTTATTCAGTTATCAGCATCATTTTCTCAAACACCTTCTGCTCATTCCAAACTTTCCTATCAGTCTTCTCGATTACCTTTCCTTTACACTAATATTTACAAAATTACGCCTTGCCTTAATCATCGCAAAGTTCCTCTCTTCTTGATTATAGATTTTTTTTTTTGGGCACGTAGTATTGAATCTTTGATCTAATTCGTGCACTTGTTTTTGTTGGCTGTTCTATTAGCTCCAGTACATCAGATGCAGCAATACTATAGGCTCGGGACACTGGATAACTGTTCAGGAAAATGGAGTGCCCTTGTAGATTGTTTGACTTTGAAGACTAAAAGGTCTTCTGAGGTTCAGGTTTGTTTTCTGAACCAATTTTTCTTCTATGTCGTTGGTTCTTTTGATTGCCTTGTTATGATAATGGATTATAGTTTTTTCTCCATATATATTTGGATTAATAATTGGTCGGGGAATTTTTGGTCGTCCGGTTATGTATTTATGTTTCTAGTTGAATTTCCCTGCTCTGTTAAGTGAAATGTTTGGCACAAGGGCCCGAACCAGAATCAGCCAGAGAGCCCAAATGTTACAGGCTGCAGCGCCAAAAATGCAGGACCAAAACAGCTTTGGCGCTGCAACGGGTCTTCGGTTCGCTGCAACGCTCGCTAGGGTTAAAAGCCAGTATTCACACCCGCTTTTTCAAATAATTCGGTGAGCAAGGAGGGAAATGCAACCCCACATTGATGTTGCGGATGGCATAAAGGATAGCCGAGTGAATATTCGCGCCCACGTTCATTCATAACCCCTTGGCTATCGCAAATAGAGCAAAGGCTTGATCTTGGGATACCTTTGACGTGTGAGAAGTCGAATACATTCTTGCACAAAGGAAGTGTTGAAAAAAAGTGTATGTGTGTGTGTTGTCTCACATGAAAAGTAAGTGCAGGTTTTATATACATAGAATGACTCAATACCTAATAGGTTAACTTTTTAGGTCAAGTTGGACTCCCGAAGTGTGTTAGGCTAGTTTTACACATGGTGTCTCTTTAACAAGTGGTATTAGAGTTGATAATTCGTACAGGGTCAAGCCATCACACTCGGTTGCAGGTGCGGATAGTGGAGCATTTGGTGGACTCGCATGGTTTCGGTTCTCTTTTCCATGCTCGAGTTGGCTCCTCTTTAGAGTGTGATGCTTAGATGTGCAGGCTACTAGAAATTTTAGTTCAAGAGGGAGCTTGGTGAACACACACATGAGGGAGAGATTGTTGAGAAAAGTGCATGTGTGCGTTGTCTTATATAAAAAGTGAGTGTATATGTGAAATGGTTTCATATGTGATGTCTTTCCAAGGAGTAATGTCAATCTTCATATTTTTTTCAAGGTACCGGGAGTCAAAAGATGACTCCATGCAATTTGCCATGGACCATTGGCATTCTCGGTAACAAATAGTGCGAACAACTTCCTGCATGTCTGGTTGAGCGGTGTACCCGGCCAACTGATCAACTGTAGGTATTGGGGTTTGTAGGTGTTGATTTATGGTCTCAGCATCAAACTTCACGGTTTTCTCCTTAACTGTTGCCTTGTTGCCCTTGATAAACGCATCATTTGCATAAAATTCCCGAACGCACTGGGCTTCTGAGTTGGAGAGTAAGCGCCCCAAACATGCTTCCGAATGATCCGGACAAAGTCGGGAAGATTTGACTCAAGAATTTAGAAACCCTTTTCCGAATACCCGCTTGGTGCTTGGCATACTCATTGTAGCAGTCTTCTACGGCTTGGGAAACAAATTTATTGGACTTGTCTTCGGGAGTGGAGCTCAATCCCTTGTTCTTGTTCTTATTAGCCTTAACTTTGATCGGCATTTTGATCAAAATGATCAACTTTTCAAATGCTCACAATAGCAAACAAGAGTTCCAAGTGCCAAGAACACAACCACACTCCAATAACCCTTCGAATTACAATAGCACCAATCTGGGCAGATCACGCACCAACCAAACAAAGGCAGATTTAACCACATATGAAGCAAGCAAACCGAGTGAAACACCCACAATTTTAGGCAATTTCCACAAAATCAAACCAAGTATCAACTAAAAACCACTCAAGAGAGCAAAATCGTCCATTTTATACTTCAAACCCAATTGACATTCAAGAGACCACTAGCCACAATCTACCAATTTTTGACGAATTTTCAACACGAGTTTAGTTTCTCAAGCGACACAAGGGCCAATTATGTAATGGGCCAATGTATTTTGATTGTTACCCAAATTTTACTACTTCTTTGAAAGATCCGCATACCATGAAAAGCTTAGATGTAAAAACATCTAATTTCCGTATGGAAGTTGGATCCATGAATATAGCAGTTCTTTATAGAATTTACTATAAAACTACAGCTTCAGCTTTTAAAACAAGTGCTCTAAGACCCAGTGACAAAGGTGAGACAATTCTAGTCCAAACAGATTTGTCTAGAGCCAATTGTTGCGTTCTAAAGAGTATGAAGTGGGAATCACTCTTCCTGAAAAATAGGATATTCATAAAGCTATCCCGCCAAAAACTTTGAAATGAACACACAGATAGAAAAGTTAGAGTTAAGCTTTTCCAGAAAGAAAAACCATTGAATAATCTAAGCCTTAGAAATTGGAGCATAGGAAGTTAAGTAGTGCTTTGGACAGCAAATGGATGCAAAAAGTAGAAAAAATAAAAATGCTACGAGGGATAAACAGATATAATAGTGAATAGTGTTTTTCAGATGATGTTGTTAATAAACTTCATGAAAATAATCTTATTATCAGTCTATTCTTGCAAATGATATGCACCTAGTATAAATTATAATCATCATATGCATATATTAAAGGTACAAAGCGTTGTTAAGATGTGGGAAAGCCGTTGTTTAGTTAAATCTAAAACTAATGCATATTTATATGGTTTAATTAAACTGTGTTTACATGGTTAGCCGTGGACAGAGCTGGATATATATATATATATATATATATATATATTAGTCACTCAATATGGTTTGAGATTATTTTGAGAAAAACTTGTGATTGTAGATGTTAGAAAGAACGATGACAAGAATAAAGTAGGTTAAAACGACGTTGAAAAAAGGCATTCAGTTGCATGGCAGGGTATATGGTCTTACTGCTGAAGGGTGAAGGATATGTTCTGTGGCTGAAGACTCAAATATCTGCTATGGAGTATTTTCTGTATCATATTCGTGAAGCAGGTGTAACTTTAGAAATGCTCACTGTAGATTCATCTGGTAGTTTTTGTGGATCCACTCAAATTGCCGTGTATGTGTATTCAAGGAAGTAAATATCAAATATTATATTGTAAGTTTCAACTATTATGAAACTCCAGACCTCTTTCCCTTCAGCCTAACGTCGATGAACTTCAATGTGTCACCTCCCATAATTGTTGCTTGTTACTTCAAACGAACTGTGCCATTACAAACTTCATAAAAATCTCCAGACATCATTCTTGCTTTGAAATATGTATTAGAGGATTTTGTTTAAATTGAACTTGGTTGTATTTATCATCATAATATCTTTGTATGCAATCAACAATCAAATCGTTGGTGAACCTCTGATGCAGGAAATTCTAGAAACCCGTGAAAAGGCCAAACCTCACATATGGACTCTCCGGACTCCCGAGGAAGCATCGACAAACTGGGAAGAGCTATTTGGACATTTGGATGAAGTGGAATGATGAAGATTGCAGGACAATTGATTCTCGGTTCAAATTAAACGTTTGGTTAAAGGATTCAGAATCATGATTCAAAATTATTCTCGATTTAAATGTATTTTTTGTGAGAGAAAACGCTGTAGCGAGCAACGAACCATAATTCGAACTATGAGACGAATCCTTAAACTAAATGCTATTGATCAAGTGGTTTGACAAAAAAAAAAAAAAGAGGTTTGAGACTATATTCTTTGTAGCGTTATTCTGTCACTTTTCAAATTGAAAGGACTTATGTGGCACAAAGAAAAGCTAGGGACTGTTATGATTTTAAGTTTTAATTCATGTTGCCACATATAATTTAGCTCATTTAAGGTCATTCAGACATTTTTCAGATTGCCATGCCACATATATTTTAACTCCTATGTTTATTTATTTATTTTTAATTATCATCGTAACTATCGGTAAAATACAGTTGGCAGCTTGGTTGTTCACCAGGGAGCGTTTGGTTCATGATATGAACAATGAAGGTCCAATTTTTAACACGAAGGGAAAATGTGCCTAAAATTGAGCCTACAAAAATGCTATACTGCCCCTTTTCTGTCTCATGGAAAACATTTGTCTGATTTGCAATGTCAACATGCTTAAAAACAAAGGCTATGTTTAGAATTGATCTCGTTTTTATTTTTTACGTTTTTCAAGAAAGAAAAAATGAAAACGTTTTTAAAACGGCGTTTGACGTAATAAAGATAAAAAATGAAAATGAAAACGATTTTTTGATTTAGTGTAAAATGAGAGAGAACTGAAAAATGACTTTTAGTTGTTTTTCATTTTTTGTTTTCGTTTTCTTCTCTCGAGTAAAGAGAAAGAGAGAGACATTAATGGATTTTTTATACTGAAATCAATCTCTTGATAAAATTACCAAATACATTTTTAAAAATAATTTTTATCTGAGATTGAAAACGTTTTTATTTTTATTTTCATACAAAAAAATAAAATTATTTTAGAACGACTTTAAAACGCGCCTAAACACACACCAAAATATCTTGAATAACGGTTGAAATGACCATCTTAAAAAGTTAAAACATCAAAAACACCATTTATGATCATGAAAGTGAGAATTTCGTGAGTGTTGCATGGTCGAATTGTAGATTTAGGGTTGTTACCACTGGGGCTAAATTGTCACAGAGGAGTCTAGTCAATCGCATCTCTATGGTTGCAGGTCCTAGAAGGCCAACATGACTTGTTCAACTAAAAGGATTAATTTCATAAATCAACCTTGAATTTTACTATGTTTTAATATGCTGCTGAAGTTTAGAAATGATTTATTTTGTTCCTTGAATTATGAAAAAGTGGTTTAAAATACACTAAAACTAATGTATTTCATAAAAGAGCAGATGAATTATCGATTTCGGGTCAATTTATTTTTTAAAATACACAGGTGCCAATTAACACAAATAACAATTTAAGTGGTAAACTGACTTAAAATTAATACTTTGAGAGGTATTTATAAAAATATTAGTGTCAAATTATCATATTGTTAGTTTTATTAATTATAAGAGACATTTTAAATTAGAGAACATAATTCAAAAAGCAAAACGAACACTTTTTAAAATTTCTCAGAGCATATTGAAATAAAACAAAAAGTTTAGGGGATTACATGCAATAAAATATCACGGAATAAAACTTTTGGAGCTTTTGTAATATGGCAATCTCGAGTTTAGCTTTTTGATTTTTAGTGGAGTAGCATTGAAGTTAATAATAAAATGGATGGATTATTTCTGATAGCCTGGTATTATATATATATATATATATATATATATATAACCAAATCATATTAAAACACAGTCAGTACAATAAAATAACGGAAAAAAGAGATAAATACTTTTTAAAAATGTATCAGTTAAGATTTTTAGTCTTTACTCTTAATTAATAATATTTTTAGTCAAATAACTATATTAATAAAAGAGTATTAATAAAAAATAAGAGATAAAAGTTTAAATTTATGCATTTTTAAATATAAATTTTATGATTTTCTCTAAAATAACCACGGACCAACCGTGTGCTCCTGGACTATTGGCGCGTATCCTCTAATTTTTCATGAAGGATTAATTAATTATTAATTCTGAAAAAATTTTGAATACATAAATATTATGAAAAGTAATAATTCTTAATTCAATTTTGAATCAAATTTAAATTAATATAATTATCTTACTTGTGGATAATTGAAAAAATATAAATGAGGATTATAGATAATTAATTAATTAATTAATTAAGATGATAATTTGATTCAGAAAATCACTAGCCACTACGAATAGAGACTTGTTGGTTAAGTTTTATTTCAAAGACGATAAGACCACGTAGAGATTTCTAATTGACTCGCACGCCTTCCACCACTAGCATAAATATGGACCTTTCCTTCTCATTTATTTTATACTGCTTAAGTTCAACTAGAGAGAGTAATTACTGATCGTTCTCTCCTTAATTGGTAGGAGTGTGCCCATTACGTGGAGAATTACTGAACGTATGCCCACACAAATAATTCTTCAGAAAGAAAATAATATTGTTTAGTTTATTAATTTGAGTTTTTAATTTGAGTTAAGAAATACCATTATGTAAGAGTTTTTTACTGTAGTAAAAAATTAGACGTGATTATTTCTGAGAGTTTTTTACTATAACAAAAAAAGTTAGTTGTCTCTTTCTGAGAGCTTTTTATTATAGCAAAATTTGAATTATAAACTCGAATTGGTGAAATGAACAGAACCTAAGACTAATTGGTTGAAGCTCTTAGATAATTTTGAAAAACTTTGTCAGAAATGTTGTTACTAAAGAGATATTAAATTATTTAGATTTAATTTTATTCATAGCAACATGATAGCGTTCCTTGGGATTTTCTTGAATTTATAAAAACTGTATTATTTGAATTTGATTAGGGTTGGAAAAAAATCAATTAAGGGCTCGTTTATTCGCTGATTCGAGTTGAGATGTGACTTTATATAAGAGTTTTTTACTGTAGTAAAAAGTTAGATGTGACTGTTTCTGAGAGTTTTTTACTGTAGCAAAACTCCAATCAGTGAAATGAACATGGCCACTATCTCGCATGCATAAGTAAGATTAAGTGCACGTGTTTATCTGGTTGACGCTAAAAGCACATGAGCCGATCTTGAGTCATGGGCCATATGATGTGAAAATTTTCAAAGTTGCATAACTTATTAGAGATCGAAAGACTCGTGTAATAAGGCCCCATTAACTTTAGCGATTCGAGTTTAGAATTTGAGTTTTGCTATAGTAAAAAGTTCTCAGAAACAATCACATCTAACTTTTTTACTATAGTAAAAAACTCTCACATAAAATCACATCTCAACTCGAATTACAAACTCGAATCGGCGAAGTGAACGGGCCCTAGACTCTCGCATAACAAAGTAGCAAGACTCTTACTCGAGTCACATGACTCATTATAAAAAAAAAAATCCAACTTTTTATATTTATAGAATAAAATTAAATATACCATAATATGAAATATTTCAATAAAAAATACGCTTTGTTACAATCCAATCGAATTTTAGCCTTCAACAATATAGTGTATTATTGTATTACAATCCACTACAGCAAACAAGCCTCAACAAAACTTAAAAGTGAACTACAATGAATTTATATATATATATAATATAATATATATAAGTAAGGTCTCTGGTCAGACACTTTTTAAGTACCTGATCAGTCAGACACTTGTATAATTATACATGAATTGTATATATTTACAGATAAATTATGTATATTTACAGATAAGTTATGTATATTTACATAGTACTTGTATAATTATGCAATCGTGTATATTTACGTGTAAATCGTGTATGTTAAGTTATAAAAAACGATAATGTATATTAATCCTCAAAACATGTATTTTTTATAGCAATTAGTGAACACATAGCATGAAAATATGTATATTGACTGATTTGTTGTATTTCATGTTAAATATACACGACTTTACATGTAAATATACATAATTTATTTATAAATATATTAATTTATGTATAATTATATAAGTGACTGACTGGAGATAATATATATATATATATATATATATAATTTATATTTACGAACTATGCGAATAGAGAAATACTCAATCTTAATCAATTAGAAAACTTTCTCAATCCATCAACGATTAAAAGTGATCCTAACACAATCCAATCGGTGGATTAATTTGGATTACGTAGGTTAATTAAAATAGGCGGATTTGGTGAACGCTCATAGCCATTAGCCACCGCCGCTGTTCTCAAAAATAAACTCGAAACACATTGACATGGGCCCACACAAGTGGAGTAAAATCTATTGGGAATAAAATCTCTCCTAAATGAAAAAAAAAAAAAAAAAATCGGTTACAATTGATATTATTGAATATATCCTTTTCAATAAATTCAAAATTCAGAAACAAATGCATATCTACAACATTCAAAAAGCAGTGTTTAGTTTAGTTTAGATTTTTTTTTTATTTTTCTTAAAAAGGAAGGAAATAAAATGATTTTCATGTTCTTTTTTCACAGTATACGGTTTTTATTTTTTATTTTACTTTTGTTTTTGGCTTCCTATTCCAAGGCAAGGGGTAATATTGGAACAATAGAAATATAAGAAGCGATATACATACGCACTTATACAATCATAATTGCACAGAAAAGAAAAAAGAAAAACAGATTTCTTTTTCTTTTTTTTTTCCTCCTCCATTTGTCTCTTGTGGCGCCTTTTCCTAACTCCTCTTTCGTTTAAAAGTTGCCTCCGTTCTTTTTTTTTTTTTTAATGGAAGAGTCAGGCAGTCCGGTTTCTCATCACTCTCCGGCGAGCTCCGATACCGAGAACCTTATCGGCGAAACTCTTGCTCCGGAGATGGACAATGAGGCGGACCAAAATCCGGAACAAAATGGAACCGCCGGAGACGGAGGGTCGGTTTTGAGCGGAAGATCACCGCCGGAGGTGGAGATGAAGAGGAAAAGGGGTAGGCCCAGAAAGTACGAAGTCATTGGTGGCGTACCTTCGTCTCCGGTACCGGTATCGATGGTATCGTCGTCGTTTTCCTCTTCTTCTTCGATGAAGAGAGGCAGAGGAAGGCCTAGGGGCTCTGGTAGACTGCAATTGTTGGCTTCTGTTGGTAAGTTTTTATTAATAATAATAATTATTATTATTATTTTCTTATATATATATATATTGTTTTTGGTATTCTTTTTTAGAGGTTTCTTTCTTATTTTCTATCTTTCATATCTATAATTTAAAAGAATGTGAAGAAGATGTTTGTGTAGGCATATGTATGTATATACATGCATGCTTGTGTGTGCGCTCGAAATCTCAAGTCACTATCACTCTGTGTGTGTGTGTGTGTGTGTGTGTGTGTGTGTGTGTGTGTGTGTGTATATATATATATATATGCAGGTATGTATAACTAAATAATATACATAATCACCAATCCATCTGGTATGGCTGTATATGTATAAAATATAGATTTATATTTATTATTTTCTCAAGGATTAGTATTTTTATGGATTTTTGGTGAAAATCTGGGCAACTTATTCACGAAATATCCATAAAGACTAATTATTCATTATTTTGATATTTTTAATATATATTAGATTTGAGTACTGACAATCTCAAGAATATATTTGTAGCTTCGACATCTCCGTCAATCCTGATAATTTTTTTCCTTTTTCATTAGCTTCGAATGCAGGGAAAAAGGATGATATTGTGATTTTTCTTTGTGAGGATCAATATTTTTACGGATCTTTTTTTCTGAAAAAAAAAATGTGGAAACTTGTTTATGAAATATCCATAAAAGAGCAATAACGTACATTTCGGTATATTTTAATGGTTTATTTCCTTTAATTTGATATCGATATTCCTTAGAAAATACTTGTAACTTCGATATCTCCGTCGATGCTGAACTAAAAATGGTTTAAAAATTGTGCTTGGCGGCGCCAAGAGATTTTACCCAAACCTTAACACGTTATTGAACTCACGCTGATCAGTGGCTGGTACTTAACTAATAGTGAAGATTTGTTAGTGAAATTATCAATAGTATTTCTCATGACATAAATTACATACATTTTACTTTTAGTATGATATATATATATATATATATGTGTGTGTGTTTGTATGTATGTATTTACTTGCTCGTAATATATATATATATATATATATATGTTTGTATGTATGTGTTTACTTGCTAGTGTTCTATCTAGTTCATAAGTACCAATGGAAAGCAAATCATCACCCTTTCCATTTATAATCATAAATCCTTAGACGACAGATGGAGAAGGAAACTCTTCAAACTTCAACACTTAGACAATTCACTTTTATTCCTACATAGGAAAAGAACCTCACTATATGTATCTATTGTAATATACGTATGTGTATATAAATGTAACATTTTTTTTTATTAGTATGTAATTATGTGACAAGTATGTATAGAAATTATGTTTTTAGCATTTAGGAATAATGAATATTGAGAATTATAACATCATAGGACAGACTCGGATCAGGCGGGCGTGGAGAGTAATTAGTTGAATTTGAAAATTTTTTAGATATTTTTTTCTAAGAAAAATATTTTAGTATGGAAAATTTGAACTCTACACCTTGTACTGGGCCTGGAATTACTGTGAAGCTATGCCTACAACCATAATACATTCTTCCTTTAAATTTTTGCTGTCAAACTAATTCTCGTAATTTATCATTTTTTTTTGGTCGATAGAAATATTTATTTTACACAATATCTAGAACTTCTTCTTTCCTTGAAGGTGGCATTGTTGTTGACACTGCTGGAGGAAGCTTTACCCCTCATGTCATAATTGTGCAAACTGGGGAGGTAAGTTGGATAGTTAATAAGGCCTTTTTTTCACTTGGTCTATATGACTTGAGAAAATATGAGATCCTGTTATTAATTACTAGCTCGTTTGGTAACGTTTTCGAAATGATTTTATTTTCAATATAAAAGTAAAAATGAGATTGTTTTGAGAATTACTCTAGGACATTCTAAAATTGTGTTTGGTTGATTTTTTAAGAAATTATTTTGAGTATAATAAAAAAATAAAATCATGTTTAGTTATAATTATTAAATAATATAATATAACACTATTGATAAGTATTAAGATATGAAAACATAAAGGTAAAACAACTTTCAACCGTTTTCTAATTCCTTCACAAAAAATATTCTCACTGTTTTCTGTTTTCGTTTTCAAAATATTTACTAAACAAACACGTTTTGAAGACCGTTTTCAAAACAAGTAAAAATCAATTCCAATGGTTTATTTGTAACGTATTATTTTGTTAATTTAAAATTACAACTCATTTATCATTGACAGTTGACACAAAAATTTTAAGAATTATACATTGATATCCCAAAAATTAATATCTTGATATCAGGATAATTATATGCCAAAACGGCTAAAAGATCTTCTGATCAGTCGTTCATTTGGTTTCGTTTTCAGGATGTTGTCGGCAAGATAATTTCCTTCTCTGAAAAGGGTCCTCGAGCAGTTTGCGTTATTTCAGCCACCGGGGTCGTTTCCAATGTCACTATTCGCCAACCGTCAGGCGGATTTTTGAGATTTGAGGCATGAATCTTACGCTTTCTAAATCCTCTTTAACCTATAATATTATTTCCCTTGTTTTTGAATGTGTCAAGTTAAACTAAGAAAATGTGTTGGCATTCTAATCTATCACAGTGTATCTACTCTTCTATATTGTAAATTGTCTGATTATATTCTTGATGTGACTGTTTTTCATGCATTAGAAGTGTCATGTTTGGTAGGAGAGAAAAAAAAAATAAGAAGATGAATAGATTTGAAAGGATAGAAAATGTAAATAATAAATACGTGATTATAATAATCTTTTAAATTGTTTGACAGGATCGAGAGATTCAAACACATATGAATGGAAGTAATTACCATATTGTCAATTCTTTGACTGTGAATAATTTTTGAAGAGGTTAAAATAGTCTTTTTCTAGCTCATATTGACGGATATTTTGAATCCTTTAAAGCCACGTTTGCTTAGAAGTTAGAAAATAGGAAGGGGAGAAAGACATATAACCTAAGTGAGAAAAATAAATTAAGAAGAATAAGACATTTCTCTTATAGTGTTTGGTATGAATTAATTCTCTCATATTAACTCTCTTACCAATCATGATACAAAAATCCTTTCAACTAATACCCTCATCCTTTTAACCATTACACTTTTCCCTCCTGGCTCCTACAAACAAGCTCTAACAAATGCAATGATTAAATTAGTGGGGTCAATGGTAGACTCTCTCTTCCTATCTCTCTGTCTTTTCCTCCATTTTCCCTCTATCCAAGCAATCGATTAGCCCTTTTCCTCCGATTCCTCCGCCAACCAAACACAACCTTATTTTAATGGAATCATACCTAAACGTGAGAAAAATATAATATGTGCAGTTGGCAATTAAAAAGAGCAGAAAACATAAACGATCCAGTTATACATTTGAAAATAAAATTGATGAGGAAGATAAAAATAGGAAATAAATTTTTGAGTAAATTAGATTGATTTTTTATATCTGAGAAAGTTGTCTGATTTTATTATTTGATTTCTTATATTTAGTTTATCATTTTGGTTCTGTAAGCCAAGTAAGAAATGATTGATGATTATCGAATAAAGAATTTCTCCTTCTTTAATTTCTTCTCCCTTAATCTCTCTATCTCGATTCCTTTTTAAATCCCTAATTTCTGCTTCCTCAAAAACTTATGAAATGTTATCATAAAACAATTAAAATCATTAGATTACTGTTTTTATTCTCATACCTTAACAATTATAAGGTCGTATTGTTATCAATTTTGCATGACAAATTATCAATGTTATATAACAAATAAAACGTTATTTGTTATCTGAAGTCTTATAAGAAATGTGGTTTGTTGTAATTTCCATGTTGCAGGGTCTCTTTGAGATTCTCAATCTATCTGGATCACATGTATTCAATTCGACAAGTGGTCCACAGCAGCGTCAGAATGGTATGCTAAGCGTTTCACTGGCTAAGCCAGATGGGCGGGTTTTTGGTGGAGGTGTTGTGGGTTCAATGATAGCTGCTGGCCCTATTCAAGTAAGGTTTTTTTATTTATTTATTTATTATTATTATTATTATTATTTTGGCATAGCGATTAGCTTGTACAAAAAAAAAAAAAAAAAGGTTCGAATTAGAATGTGATTTAAGCAAATTATAACTCAAATCCCGTTCATTTCACCCGATTCGAGCTTAGAATTCGAGTTTTGCTACAGTAAAAAAACTCTCAGAAACAGTCACATCTAATTTTTTTGCTATAGTAAAAAGTTTTCACATAAAGTCACATCTCAGTAACTCGAATCAGCGAACTAAACATGCTCTTAATTTCTTGAAAAGAAATACTATCATTTGCACATCTTGTTATAAGTAGGGTCGGCAATATGTGTCACAACTGAAAAACAACACGAATTTCACGGGTTAGGGTTGAGAAAAAAAAATGTTCGGGTTAGAATTAAGTCGACCTAAAATTGACACAAAAAATGGTCAATTTCGGGTTGGATCCATTTAGCCCGAACACGACACGAAACTCGTAAAAAATTAAAAAATATATTTTTCATTACATATTTTAGATTTTACTACGAACTTGTGATATCATGATAGTTATACTTAAAATCTTATATTATTATTTACTTAATTTTGATGGATGTTATTATATTTTAGTGCGTTATGAATTTTAAGTTATTTTTAATATTGAAAAAACTAAAGAAAAGTATATAATTTTAGTGCCAAGTTCGGGTTCCCTGGTCAATTTCGTGTTACGGGTTATTTTTGTATCGTGTTGTGTCAACCCGTAAAGTGGTCGTGTCATGTTCATATTGCGTTTTTAAAAAAAATTTGAGTCACGAATCGTGTTCGAGTTGACTATAAATTTAAGAAAAAATGATTAAAACACGACACGTGACACGAATTATCACTCCTAATTATAAGATTTGAAAGAATTGGTAAATTACTATAATACGAGAGTAAGTCCAAATCCATTTAATTTCCCTTCCAAATTTGTCAGTTCGGCTATGGTGGACCTGAGTAGAGAGGGAAAGAAAAGAGAGAGTTAAGGATAATTTTTAGTTTTTTCAATAATGTTTGGAAACTTGTATATATACGCTATTATTTACTAACCACCATCTCAAATATGCTATTTCACTCATTCTAGCCTTGATTTGGGCTGATTTTTCAGGCCCTCTTTGTTCTCTCTAAAATTTGGCTTAGTGTTAGCCATTGGTTTGGATTTGTCTCCCTCTGCTATTTTCTACAACCATAAGTGAATATTGGAAAATAAATTCTATTGTTGTTGGGCGTTGGCCTTCCCTCTTTAAGCATAAGCATTTGAAATTGAGAGAGTCGGTAAACTTACAAATTCTATTACTTACCATTCTCCCGTATCAATAAGGCTCCGTGAGTATTTTCTCAAGCCTTATTTAATTTGCTTATATGAATTTTTAATTTGAATTGAAATGTGATTTTATTTGAGTTTTTAATAATAGTAGAAAAAGTTAAGTGTGACTTTTTATGAGAGCTTTTAATTGCAGTAAAATTGAAATTGAAAACTCAAATTGGTGAAATGAACGAAACCTCGTAATTTTTCACGTTTTACTAATCCTAACACTTTTCCACTTATAATGTAAATCACAACTAGCTTGCTATCAAACTTATTTTGGTTTCTTTTGATTTATCAGATCGTTGTAGGAAGTTTCAAGCAAGACATCAGCAGCCAACTGAGGCGGCTTTCGGCCGAATCCGCGGTTGCCAATGCGCTTGCTAGTCCAGATCTAGTAAGAGTTCCAGTGATGATGGCTCCAACAAATGTTGATGAGAGAAATCTGACACCTGCATTTCTGGAATCAGCCCATGGAGGGGCAGCAGGAAATTCCATTGCTGCAAACCAGCACATGAGCCATACCTCTCTGCTTAATCTTGGTCAGAATGCCTTCCAAGCAATGCCTGGTCAAAGAACTCCTGACAGCAAGTCCAACTTCGTTCACCTATAAAGGTTCTCTCTCTCTCTCTCTCTCTTCTATAATTATATATATATACACACAGAAATGTCTTAGGTCCAGCAGTCGGATCGGTCCAAAAAATGTAACCTTTTTTGTATTCTCATTTAAAATTGTTTATTTTTGTGTGTAACAATTAGTTTATTGAAGTGTAACCTTCAAAAATGTAGTCCAATACGTGTACCATTGAGTATTACACTCAAAAACCAAATGTTACACACAAATGTGAGCGATATTACACGAGAACATAAAAAAAGTTACATTTGTCGGGCTGTGTGGGTGCTAGATTTAAGACTTTACCTGCACATATAAATATATATATATATATATATTTGCGTGTGTATGTGTTTGTAGGTATAAATTTTTATGGTTGTGATGCATAAAGAGCATATTGCTGAGGAATGAGTGATATTGATTTTTTTTGTTTTGTTTTTTTCCCTTCAGGTTTCACATTAAATGTCTACAATAGCTGGCTAAAGAGGGGGGTTGGATATTTATACAGAGAGGATTACACAGTGACTGGTTTTATATTCAGTGACATCTGATTTTGTTCTTCTAGTTGCATTTTGTGTTTTGCTCATGCAAAAAAAAAAAAAAAATGATTTTTTTTTTTTCAGTAGTCAATAATAGTCTTTTTGGCTTGAGAACGATCAAATAGATCAATAAGCTATTCTTAAGCACTCCGTAGGCTGGCTTTGGAGCTCAATTGAACATGTTGCTCAAATGGAATTTTGCTGTGAGAAATAGGAAGGTGAGAATGAGAAAGCACCAAATTTTGCTTAAGTTATTTATTTTCAACACTTGAAAATTTACAACATTTTTTCGTAAAAAATTATATATCTCGTAAAAATATGGTGTCTATGTAATATGTTTACTATGTTTAGCTTAAACCCAATATTGGATTCTATACCTTGTATTCTCATATGTAGAATTGGCAATTTTCATAATGAATTCTCCAAGCTTGTATCTTTGAGATATTCATTATGGTTGTAGGCTTTGTGATTAAACACAATTGCGAAGTACAATAGAAGCCTAAGTTAGGCTTGTACAGATTAATTAAAATCTTCTAATAGCACCGTGGTAAGATTTGCGATTAAACATTAGCAAATAAGCGATAATTTTTGGCATCAAGGCCTATTTGTCTCACTGCTGCAACAGCTGCTATGACTCCTAATACTGAAAAGACAATTCCTATAGACGCATTTAACCAGAAAATGGGACTTTTACTTGAAGGCTTAAACGTCAAGTGGTAGAAAACCACAGGCAAGACAAAGTCAAGAGGCATGAAACCGAAAGCTCCAATCACCGAATTGATGTCCGCGAAGAAGGGAAGCATTGCTGCTAGCGTTGTCGCCGCGATCACCGAAAGCGAACGAGAGACTAACCTCGGGACAACATTCCGAGAAGAGAACTCCTTGCTTGAGGGGTCTCCAAATGTTCTCTCTAGCACTTCATTCGTCGGTTGCAGATAAACCTGTTATGCAATCTTGCCATTCAGTAACAAGAAACGTTTTTTCTATTCTTTTTAGTACTGAATTTAGTTGTTTAATAGCACTCACCACACCAACAGCTGATAGTTGGAGTATTGTGAAAATGTTGCTCATGAGGATGAACCATTTTGGGACCAGAGCTTTACCATCATCCAAGAAATTGTTAAGTATTAGGCCCTCAGATTGGTTACCAAATGCCCAATAGCCAGAGACGGCAACACTGAAGAATGTCACGATCACTATAGTATAGCAAACACACAAACCCTTGAACATCTTTCCCTTCACCGGCGGCGCGACCGTTGCCTGTCACCATCGTTAACGCTTCTAGACTTAGCGAACCCTATTCTCTCGACAATAGGGGAGCCAAAATTGGCAATTGTATGAAAAAGAAGAGTTAAAGAGATGATTTCAACGAGCCTGAATTTCCGGAATGATTCCGTTTCCATACGGTGTCGCGATGATGGCAATGGCATTGAAGATACCAAAGATGCGGCTCTCTGTATCGCCATTGATGGAATAATCTTTCTTTGGCCCCTTTGATGATTTTCCTAACAATAAAAAATAAAAATAAAAATAAAAAATCTTTCCTTTAGGACGTTTTCTTTTTGCAAACTTATCATACGCATGCTTGCCCTTACATGTTGCATGATGAGATAGATACATTACCAATATAAATGGAACCGGCAGTGGCACAACCACTGTAGGCAAGGCATAAAACCAGGGACACCAAATTGATGTGCCTTAAAGAGTGAAAAGATGGGAATTGGGCTAAAATCAGCATGAAACAACCAAATATGATCACAAACTCATAAAGCTTCATTGCCCCATGTGGGTTTGAAAGCAAGTAAATTGCCTGCAAAACAGCAACAGGAGCAATTAAGAACTCAGATATTCTGTCTCAAAATCCTGTTTCAATTCTTATCCTACTAAAATAATTAAGGTGCACTTGGTTCATGTGTTCTAAATCAGTGATTTTAATTCTGGGTTCAAATTTTGTGAAAGAACCATTGACATGAATTTTTTTTATTTAAATTTTTTATGAGAGAAAACAATATGATAAAATTAGAATCATGAGTTTAAACCCATGAATCAAACGAGACAAAATATTTATATCATAAGATAACAATATTATAAGAGGTAAAAATATATGAATTGTATGATTTACCTTCATGCATTGTCCTCCGAGGAGTGTAGAAGCAATAACAGCACCATAACAGACCATGAACTGAATAGGGCCAACAAAATAACGACCCCATTTCGGTCCTGCCGCAGACAACTTGTTAGTACTAGAGTCCATAACTAATTTCTCTTATTCCCACTTAAAAAAAAATGGCGCACTATAAAAGAAATCAGAGATAATCTTTTATTGAACCGAAACTAAGTTACGTATTTTAATTATTGAGTAGGGAAAGTGTTAAAACTTTTATTGAAAAATTTGGAAGAAATCCTATGACGTTCTATAAAAAATAAACATTAAAAAGAAAAAAGTCTTTACCGGAGGTAATGTACAGGGCATGTTCTTTTGTCTAAAAAATTTAAAAAAAGACAACTCAAGTTTTAATTTTATTCAAGTTCACGTTCTTTTAAGTTTCAATTTTATTCAATTTTACTCAACTTTATTCAAATTTTAACTTCAACTCAAGTTATAACTCAAATTTAATTTAAAATCTACACTCAAATTACACTCTAAAAGAACAACTATGTACTCCACTCACATTAACTGGCTCCGCCCACAACAAATTATGTACTTTTTCCTTATTTTTCAAAAAAAAATGACTCGATTATCAATTAATATCCATATTCTAAAAACATTTTAAAAATATAAAAATTTTATTTTTAAATGTTTAAATGTTCTAAAATGTTTTAGAACATTTTAAAAAAAATTCTCTAATTGATTAGATATAAGGGCAGAAATGACATTTTATGACTTAAATAACGGTCTTAGGATGTTTTCTAAAACTTGAAAGTACCTATTTTATATATTTTTAAAAAATCCTATTTAGTATTTTTTAAAAACAAGATAAGATATGTTTTGATATAGTAGAGAGTACCAAATTAATTTTATCTTAAATTGATATTAACAACATTTTCAATATTAAAATGTTAATCATGTCCAACCTAAAAAAATCGTAATATTAACATGCACAACTTTTAGTTGCAATGTGATAATTAGAAAATATTGCAGAGATTATCTTTATATTTTTAGGATTATTATTAGGATTAACTTTTGATATTTATCTTAGGATTATTTTGATTTTAAATGCAGGAATATATTTATTTTAGTAATTAAATTTGTTTTTAAATTAGGAATTAAATGTGCTTTTGGTTTTAGTTCCTATAAAAATGAGCAGTTCTTTTCATTCCGAGAGTTAAGTCATGATTAGACATGAAATGAATCCTATCATACTAAAGATTCATCATGTGAGCATGCACAAAACCAATTAAGGTGTTGCAAATCAAGTTTTTAATTCAAGTTAAAATGTGATATTTTTTAAAAATTATTAACGTAACAGAAAAAATTAAATGTTATATTTTTTATGAATTTTTAACTGTAAAAATTTAAAATTAAAAACTCAAATCAATGAAATAAACGAAGTTTAAAACACGTTGAGGCCCCAAGCCTCTCACTTAATTTTTCTTTTAAATGCATACATAAATATACAACTTTATATTAATATATGCATAGCCGCTATTAAAAGTTAAAATTTAATCATATAAATCCTTCTAAATTTTTAACTCAATTATTAGCGCTACTGAAAAAAAAATAAAAAAATAAAAAAAAATCTTGCTTAAAACCTTTTTCCGTTCAGGATATTGGGGAAGTCAGAAGTCTCCACTTTGGATGGGCCGACTTGGGAAAACGAGAATATTGAAGTTCGTGCTTTCCATGCAAGACAGCACCATAAACGAGTCGGCCGCGCTTGCTTTTCCTTTTGCGCGTTCTTGCGTTCATGTTTTTTTTTTTTTTTTTTTTTTTTTTAATTTTAGGTTGCTTGGGGCTAATGCTGAAAGTTTGGGACTCCCGGCGTAATAGGATATTTCCTACTTCGAACAATAAAGTAAATATCATATTTTTAATTAAATAATTAAAATAAATAACACTTTATCGTGTAAATATTTATAAATAAAATTTTTCTAAATAAATTTTCTTTTTAAGAGTGGTGAAAGATTTTTTTCACATAAATAAAAATTTTTTTTACACAAATTATTTTTTTATCACTCTTAAATTAAATATTGACAGGATAAATTATTATTTGTTTTAAATAGTTTTAAAATACGTTATTTATTTAATTTAATTTTAAAAATTTGATATTTACTATAATTTTTATTTCTAGAATTTTCCATTTCTGATAGCGGGTTATCTTGAATATTCACAACTGATAAGAGTCCTTTAAATAAGGACCGCATCAGTGTGACTAGTCAATTTTCTATAAAAAAAATTTCCATCTCCTTCTATTTCTCTTATCCATCATGGTGGTTTCCCGAGAAATGGTTCTTAAACTGAGGATTATTTGTGATTGTTCAGACATTGTCTTTGTAATAATTACACAACGCGAGCAACTAAAAACATAATCTAAATTTTTTCATCAGAAACGCTTATAGTAGGGTGCGTTGTTTGGTTCACGCTCGGCGGCGGTAGCTTGTGGCTTGTCGCCAACGGCTTTTCTCGTCTAGTTGAGGCTTCTTTTGTTTTGTGGTGGTTTTGTAGAAATAAAGGTGAGGCTCTCTGAGCCATGTAGGTGCTTTGTCTTTCGTTTTTAGTTTCGTTATGTAATAATAGAGGTGATCTTCTTACTCTTCGGTTTTAGTTGTGCGTGAAATCTAGGTTTTTATGGTGTTATGAGTAACCTTTACACTATAGATTTTTTGGTCTAGATCGATCGGAGTTCATCGTAAGAGTCATATGTGTACTTGATCAGAGTTGGTCATTTCTTTTATGTCACTTTGTAATTTTTATTAGAACTTACTGCTTTGAACTCGTTAGTTGGTGTATGTATTTATTTGATTTGGGTGAGTATATATCATTCTCAAAGAAACTTTCACTATCTAAAGAAATTATTCAGTATACCGGTATACCACGTCATATTATTTACGTGGTATTCCGTCTAATGAGATTGTACCATTTAGACATTCGTCTAATGAGATTGTACGAGAAAAATAAAAGTGAAAAACTGATATAAAAAAAATATTTAAATGGTATAATCTCATTAGACATGTGTTTAAATAGTACAATCTCATTACATAAGTATACTATATAAATAATATGACGTGATACACTTTATGTATTGAATAATTACTCTACTATCCATTATTAGTTGTTGGGGAATTAATTGCTCCCAGTGGGAAGGAGAGATGACGAATCTAGAAAAATAATTGATATAGACATATCGATGTCATTTAATTATAAGAGGTGGGTTCACACTACAAAGCCGATCAAAAGATTCCCCGTCACAACTATTTCTCTTTCTTTAATTTCTTCAAATTTTTATGTCTTTTTTTTTTTCTTTCTTTCTTTTGAGTTAGGATTATTACCACAGTTAATTTCTAAACTATACAAGTATTTTATCTCTTTGATCTTTATACTTTTAATTCTCATAAAAATAATTCAATCTTTTGTTTTTTTTTCTTTGACAAGTTTGATACTTGACACTAATATTGACAAAGAATTTGTGAAATTTAAAATAGATAATAATGTGTCAATTTTGTGATGTCATGAATTTTTAAAAGTCTAGGGATCAAAGCGACAGATTACTTATACTTACTGTGAAGAATCAAATTAAAATTGCTAAAAAAACAAAAATTCAGGAACTAATTAATCCTATCCCTATCATCACGAAAGTTCAATTGTAAACTTCTTATCTTTCTTTTTTTCTTTTTTAAATAAATATTTTCAGCTTTTGAACTTTCTATTTTTATTCTGAAAATATGTTACTATAATTATATATATAATATATATATATATATAGACTGATTACCAATTTTTTTATATTAATTTTTGACAAATGATTGATTATTATTTTTTTTAAAAGGACAAATTAATAATTGATTATGCATACATTGTATTTGCTAAATCAGAGATTAACTATAAGCAAGTTTAGATAAAAACTATAAGCAAGTTGTTTCCAATAAAATTAATTACTGAGAGAGAGAGAGAGAGAGGAGGTTATATCTTACCTAAAACGTCGTGCGCCATATCTCTAAACCGGAGATGGCGGCGACCCAGTTGAGCATGGTGTTCCAGAACCAAAGAGATCAAGTTGTAAGAATAGAATGTCACCAGAGCTCCGATCACCAAACAGAAAATCCCAGCCGCCCATCCAAGAAAAGTGAAAGCATATGGGAGACTCAGGAGAGCTGGGGCCACAATTGAAGTTGTCAAGTGATATCCACAGTGAACCCATGATCCTGCAAATTTTCATTCTTATTTAGTTTTGCAAAACAATTAAGAGACTTTCTTTAATAGACCATCACATGTGTAGTGTCAATTTTTGACAGTTAAATTTAATTAAAAGTATATATAAAATGATAATTTTTTATACAGATATACGGTTAAAAAATAAAAAATTATTAATATTTTATTTTTTTCTCATCCTACTAAAGAAATTTTTTAAAACAAATTATGGGTTCAGATTATTTTTCTCTAGGATTATACTAATGGAAATTTTCTAAAAGAGTGCGAGAATTGAAACTTAGAACTTCATAGTGAAAGTTGCAATGGTTACCAATAATAAAGCTAAATTTATTGACTGAATATAACAGTTGAAAAGTAAAAAATTATCAATACTTTTTTTTTCATTTTATTAGAGAAACTTTTTAAAACAAATTATGGGTTCGGATTATTTTTCTCTAGGATTATACTAATGGAAATTTTCTAAAAGAGTGCGAGAATTGAAACTTAGAACAGCTTATATTTGTATGTATAATCCTTTGTATGAAATATTTTTACCTTTCGATTTGAGAACAAAAAGAGCACCGGCATCAAGTTCTCTTTGAGGATGATCAGTGTGTTGAGCAATATCCTTCCCACCTTCTCCCTCATGTACTGGAATATTAGAGCCCGGTGTAACGGTTCCCATCTCTCTCTTTCTCTCTCTATAGATCTCTTTCTCTCTCTATATCTCTTTGAATCAGGAATTCATGACATACACGTATATGACTAGTGTGCACTGGGACTGCCGATGTCTGAAAGTCAAAGAGAGTGTTCGTTTTGATGACTATATGCTGCTCATTTTGTGGACTACGCTTTTCTAATAGAAAAGTGAGTTCACCCTATTTTTATGCACTGAAATACAAACAAGTTAATTTGTGGCTACATTTTTTTAAAAGAAAATTACATTTTATTAAAATATTAATAAACAGTTGTTTTAGTATAATACTAACCCATCAGAGAGACAGACGCACGCTTGAGACTCAAAACTGAAAAAACACCTCGACACTCTAACAACGAGTCAACTAAAAGCTCGATTAGAGAAAACTCCTCTCTTCAACATAAGATGGCGAGCGTTGATAGTGCAGGTCATCAAAACCTAACAAAAAATAATAAATCAGACGAGAGTCGAGTGAGAAAATCACCAACTTTATTACAAATACAAAAGTGACAAAAAGAAAAAAAAAAAAAAAAAAAAAAAACCTCCAACCACCGCCAGTAGAAACCTTCAGTGAAGGGTATCCGGTCAAAGGACCATCGATGAAAATAGCAAGCGGAAAGATATCAACCACCAATTGAAAAACTCCCTTGAGAAAGGAGACCATCCATTCGGCTTCCAAACTCCTAATCGGTTTAGAGCTGTCCAAATGGAATCACCACATTGTATACCACCACTACCAACGAGACGAATCAGAGGACCAAATTTCATGGTCGAATGCCCGGTGATGCGCCTAAAAGCGATGCCGAAACTTCAGCCAGCTCTCTAAAGACCTTCTCACTCTCTCTGGTGACAGTAGGTCTAGTCGGATAGCTTTTCTTGCGGTTTTGAACGAACTGCTAATTTTTTTTGCTAAACAAATTGCCATTGTTCTACGTTGGTCAAGCACGTTCTTTGCAAGGTAGAGAGATGGTTCAGGAGATGAGTATGCAGAAAGAAAGAGGAAGAAGGAAAATGAAAGGGGGCTGCAAGGGTATTTTTCGAATGGATGGCTGAGATTAAAAAAAGTAAAAGATGGATGGTTGAGATTAATCTAAATTTGTTATTAATGTTTTATTTTATGAACAGTGCATATA
>JACAGA010000001.1:24964830-25149434 GCA_029231665.1 Morus indica | reverse complement strand
TAATACCAGAGATTAATCTAAATTTTTTATTAATATTTTATTTTATTATTAGTGCATAATGCCCCTTTATAACTCTATATGTGACTGGCATATGTTCACTTCCGTTAGTTTTTTATGGAGATAATTTTAACAGTTACACAAGTGAGGAGGTTAATTATTAATTAAAAATTAGAGGGTAGTTTGTTAAAGCATAATAAATTCATAGGATAAATGTGTTAAAAACTCTTTTTTTTTTTTTAATATAGAAGGAACTTAATAGCTGAGTTAAAAAATAAAAAAACGATGCATTGTTAGAAGCCACGGGAAAAAAGGGCAAAAAAAAAAAAAAAGATTTTGGAGAGCTAATTCCAAGTTTTTTTTTTTTTTTTTTTTTTTTTTTTTTTAATACGCACTCATCATGAGTTGTTACTTTTGCCCATGAAAGGAATGAGTCTATTGTTACAAGTTTAACAAGAAAATCAAGTGTTAAAGTGCTTTCTTTTTTTTTTTTTTTTCCTCTGATTATAAACGTTTAAAGTTTTTTGAATAGATTATATGCATTTTCAAAAAATAACAAATTTATGTGTAGAAAATAAATCTTATAACAATTTTGTTTTAAATGTTAAAAGTATATAAGTTTAAGGATACTTATAACAGCAACAACTATTAAGCAGTTAACATGGGAGAGACAATTATGATTAAAAAGAATTAATATGGAAAAGTCATCAAATGTTAACTTTTAATTACCACATAAGTAAAATGATACGGTGCATTAAGTCCACTGAATAATTTCTCATAAGTTAAAATGTTTGGTAAACTCTATTTTTACCTCACAGTAAAATCAAATAATTAAAGGAGGAATTGATTTTGCCTAACAATTTCTGTTGTCATTTGATTCATTTTTCAAAAACAACCTTTATAACAAAACATAATTCTCAACCGACCAATTTTGTTTATCTCCACAGCAAATAAAATAAATAATTTTAAAATATTTGTTTAAAAGTTACAAATTCAAATATTTTCAGTTATGTATTAAATACCAAAAATAAAAACTAAAATAATAAATAATATATATTGTTTTCACTCACTAATTAAAATTATATATAAAAAAGAAAATATTTATAAATAAATAAATAAATAAAAAGAAACGTCCAGTCCAAAAAATAAAAACGGTGGATTTTTATGAGCGAAACAGGTGGTAAAGTTTCTACTGAAGACATTGAAAGAAACCCTAAACGAAGAAACGCCCAAGTTTCGATTTAGTCGAATCGACCCGAAAATAGCTTCTGCCGTTTCAGGTGAAATTCGTGGATTCGTTTTCCGATTAAAAATGACTTTCCTTTGTTCGATTGTTTCATTCAACTAAGCCAAGGATTAGATTTCTACAAGATATATATTTGTGATTTATGAGTGATGTTTATAGTTGATTGTATTCAGATGAATGATGTTTCGGTACGAAACGTAGTAAATGAGTTTCGCCATAGTCATACGTGATAATCTCTGCAAGAATATATGCATTTCTTGTTATTCTTTTTCATCTACAGTTCACATAACTTGAGAACAATGGAATTCCAAATTGCATGCGCAAATTGATGTTCAGTTTATTGATGTTGGCTACTATTTTTGCATTCTTGCTTTTATTGGGAAGAAAATGAGAACTGTCTTCTTCAGTTGTTGTTATGACCTGATAATTGCATTATTATTGTGTGGATTAAAAAAAAAATGTAGCAAATTTTGTGGGCTTTAAATTTCATTGCTTGTTTTGTTTAAAACTATGCTAGTTGCACTTGGGAGCAGGCAGAGTAGAGAAGTTTTTTTTTCTTTTAATTTTGGTTAGGATGTCAGAACTTTGAAGAGTCATCGTTCCATGAAAAAATAATTGATGGCCTAAGTACAGGGTACATATGTAATACGTTTATTTCGAGTGGGCATCACAGTTTATTACTCTAGGACGCACACGCAGGAAAGGCGGTCTTTCAGTTCATTGGTCTGGCCTTTCACTTGTACGTACATTGGCGTGCTGGTGCTTGGAATAATAATCTGCACTAGGCGCTCAATTGTTGCTTGGTTAAGTTGTTTCGTTAGGTTCAGGAGTTACAGGCGGCGGACATGGGAACATGTAGTATGTCAATCACAAATCCGCAGTTGGGGGTTTATATTTTACTGTTAAAGAGATGGCTATGATCAAATCTAACTATCTTATTACCAGAAAAATGGAAAAAGAAATGGAAAACTGATTACTCAACCAATTGAACACGTGGATTTGTGGGCTTTTGATCTTTTCATGACATCCTTATTTTCTGGAATGTGCGCTAACTTTGGTTATTTAGCTTGTCCTATTTCTTTCACTATTATGTCTGAAATAACATTTGGATCATTTACAATCCTTTACATGTTTGTTTTTCTTCTCTTGGTGCCAAGAATGACATTTGTGGTTTTAGATGCTTATTCTTTCTATTGTTTTCCTCTTTTGAATTCAGTGCTCAGAGTTGAAATATGCCTCCGGAATCTGACAAGTGGGGTTGGAAGCATGTTAGTGTGTTTGGGGGGTTTGACAAGGGGAGTGGTACCAAAAGGTGGAAATGCAATCACTGTAATCTCCGATATAATGGATCCTATTCACGTGTTAGAGCCCACTTACTTGGGTTCTCGGGTGTCGGGGTCAAAAGCTGTCCAGCAATTGACGGGTCTCTAAGAGAGGCATTTCAGGTTTTAGAGGAAGAGCGGGTTGCTCGGAAGAAGAAGGTAATTTCTGGAGGTGAGAAGCCCAGAAAGCGTATTAGGACATCACGGCCAATTCTTGCTCTTACCTGTGTCTCCAAGGAAGATGTAGATGATATAGTAGCTAGATTCTTTTATGCCAATGGACTAAATATCAACATCGTCAATTCTCCTCACTTTCATGAAATGACCAAAGCAATTGCATTTTATGGGCACAGGTATGAGCCTCCGTCGATAGATGAGCTATCCAATTCCTTTTTAAGTAAAGAAAAAGGAAGGATTGAGAAATCTGTGGCTCTAGTTAGGGAGTCTTGGCCTCATACAGGATGCACTATACTATGTGTCGGTCGCTTAGAAAGCACGGTTGGCTGTTTGCACATTAATATATTTGTTTCTAGTCCAAGAGGTCTGGTTTTTCTCAAAGCAGTGGATGCAGATGACATTGATGGGGCAGACAATCTCTTTGTGGGTGTTCTTGGTGATGTGATTATGGAAGTTGGGTCCACAAATGTGCTTCAAATAATCTCACGACTAGAGCATGCTAATCAATTGTCGGATTCTTTTATATTGACAAAGTTTCCTCGTATATTTTTGTCTCCCTGCACTTCATACTCTATCCGCATGTTGATGGAAGAAATAGCTGAATTGGATTGGGTAAAATCTGTTGTTCTATGCACCAAAGAAATCGAACAATGCCTAATCACATATCAACACTCTTCTCCATGCATATATTCTCAAGATCCAAAAAGGAGCTGTGACGCGCTTGCTTCCAGATTTGCACCTTTCTTTTCTGTTGTCCAAAAGATTTTTGAGCTAAAGCAACAACTTCTAGAGTTAATTGTTAGTGAGGAGTGGAAACAGTGGAAACTAAATAATGCCCAAGAGGATATTATAAATATCGAAGCTTCCATTTTAGAGGATAGTTTCTGGAGAAACGCTAATTTGTTGGTGCAGTTACTTGAGCCATTTGTCAGATTGCTAGAGACACTTAATGTTGACAGATTTGTCATGGGTGATATTTGTAATTGGCGGGTTCAGGCTCTGGAAGCTGTGAGGAATAAGGGAGTCGATAGCATCAGATTGAATCAATTGGAAGAACTCATAGAGAACAGATGGGATGCTTTATTTTCTCCACTTCATGCTGCTGGTTACATGTTGAATCCAAGATATTTTGGGAAGGGTCAAGCTAAGGATAAAATTGTAATGCGGGGCTGGAAGGCTACCCTGGAGAGATACGAGAGTGAAAGTGCGACCAGGCGAGTTCTTAGAGAGCAACTCAGCTCTTACTGGCGATTAGAGGGATCCTTAGGAGATGAGGATGCAGTGGATTGTAGAGATAAAATGGACCCGGTTGCATGGTGGGAGAACTTTGGTTTCGAAACACCCCACTTGCAGACACTAGCAATAAAAGTTTTGAGTCAGGTTTCAAGCATTACGATGTGTCAAGAGATCTGTCAAGATAAATTCTTTCCATACCGAGAAACAGCCAACAGATTAGGAGTAGAGAGAGTAGAAGATCTTGTTTTTGTCCAAAAGAATCTCAGAATTCATATTCAAAAAAGTGGGTTTTCATACTTCACATTTGGATCTAGAAATATGAATTCATGCTCTCAGTCTGGAGTCAAGACCTTGGATTGTGCTCATGTTGATCAAGCTAAGGCCATATGAAGCATTCATAGAAAATTATGACAAGTTTGATGGTTGGTTGGGAGTCAGAATGCAATATTACCACACAAGCTTGTTGAAAATAACTGGAGTGAAATTTGAAAATTACCAATATCATAGGCAATCATTGTGCAACTTCAGAGCCGAATGTTGACCTGGTTTCATCAATTGCATTTCCTACGGTTTCCCTCGCTAAGGTAACTTAATTATGATGACAATTTTCAGGATAGCAATGCAGTTTTCATCTCTTACTGAAGATGTCTTTGCTACCTTGTTGACAGGAGGAAAAGAAAACGGCATACCGTCTGCTTGTAGTCTATCTGGTATTAATAGTTACTACTCCTAAAGAAACGAAGTACAAATCTTCATATATTATATCCATCAACAGTATCGAATTTGGTGTTATCTTAATGCGGTAGATAACTTGATATTTTGAAGTTTGGGCTTATGATTGTACATATGTACTGTTTCCCCTCGTCTTGTTATCTCTCTTAATTTAATTCAATTGTTATGTTTCTGGTATGTCCCTTTTTCCATTAGAGTTCTGCTTGACGCTTTAGAATATTTATATTTGGGGGGCTTCTTTCTGGATTAGTTTTTCTAATGAAGAAAATGAAAAGCAAATAATGATAATGATAAATGATAACTGGAGATACTCTGCAGGCATCGTAGGAAAACGTTTCCTTTCTCAAATCTTCCCCCTCTGCGAAATTTTTTATCTCCTAGGCTTAACATAGAATATGAATATTCATAAACCCTATGGAGGACTTAATATATTTCACTTCCAAGTACTTAGTCTCCATATAGATTTGCAATCATAGAAATGCTTCGTGATTCCTTGATTGCAAGAAGAAATGTTTACTTTGTCTATCTCTATTATTAACTGCCAGAATTATTATATGTATTCCTATCTTTGGAATAACTGCATGTTAGAAATCTACCATTCGGTTGATGGAAAACCTTACATCTGTTACCCATGGGGTATTGGTTGGAATGACTAGGCCTTTGGTTTGCTCCCAAAAGGCCTGGGGTTCGAACTACCTCATGGGCACCAACATGACAAAAAGTCGTAGTTTCTTCCCTTCAAAAGATTGTAGGGTTTGACATAAGGCTCTAGTTTTAAATTCAGGCTCAGAAAATGAGTTTGGGGGATCCTTGATATAAAAAATAAATAAATAAACAAGAAAAAAGAAAAACATTACATCTGTTAGACGACTCTTAGTATTTATAATTAAGGAGGTGTACTCTGGCTGCAGTGGCGTTGCTGCAATTGCAGCCCTCTTTCTGGAGTTGAAACAACAGCAACTCCCAGTCTTATTGCTTCTGCTGGATTTGTTTTTTTCTTTTTCTTTTCTTTGCTTCCTGAATAAATAGTTAACTGCTGTAAGAGAAGATAGCGGCGTTCCTAGATAACTTTGAGGATAGTTGCTAACTTTTGACACATTAGAATAACAAAATGAAAAATTGCGGACCGCTGTGGTGGAATGACTTGGAATTAGACCTTTTGTGCAAAGTGTTTTACTTGTCTGTCGAGTTTTGATGGTTCTTTGGTGTTGTGCTTTTGATTCAGTAACCTTAAATTTAGATTCTCAAGTGTATTTGGTTGGAATGGATAGCTGGTCCATCTGCCCTGAATAAAAGCTTTTGGAAAACTGACTTCTAGGATTTGGAAATATGTTACAATCAAAGACAATTAGTCATTACGTTCTACCTAATTCTGCTTATTGGATATGATGCTCTGGTAAGTTGGTGTACTGAATTAATCTTTTCAGCCTGCTGAGCACGTGATGGACTAGAGAGGTTGTCGATAGTATTTGCTGACCAAGACGGTAAAAGTTAGAACGTTTACAAATTAGATTATCAAGATTTTTAGTTCAAGGTTCAACATATTAAACAGTGTTAAGAGTATTATCTCCATTAATCCTTACCATTATTAACTGTTGTAGTATATTCTAGCATAAGTAGGATTTTTTTTTTTTTTTTTTTTTTTTTTTTTTTTTTTTTTACGGGATGTAAACCAGTAAATATCACGCTTTGGTTGTTCTGCTTACTGGGTAATTTTTCTCTTTTGTGTATTGTTTTTAGACTAGATATGCTCTTTAAGCTTTTCTTGGTGGAACTTCAAGTCTAGAAACACTCTCTTCAATGGGAGAGTGGCGTTTTTGCAATATGGCTTTTTTAAAAATTTATGTAAATGTGCTGAGGATCCCATGATGGGCTAAGATATGTCCTACTGGTGTGAATCTTTTGAACAATTGTGTTCTTATTAGATTTTGTTAAATCTTCTTGCTATTTAATTTTATTAGAATTCTTTGGTGTGGTACAAGAAATACTCAATACTAGTTAGATTTTTATCATGTTCCATTACATTTATTGTATTTCTTGAGTTCTGAATGTAATTTGACATTTGCTTAATTTTGTTTAATTTTAATATAATTTTAACTTTTTGCTCAAAATTTTGATATAGTTTTTATATATATGATTGAATATAAAATTTTGCTATTTTTAGTATTTGTTCTCTACAACATAAGCACTCATGCTAAGTCATAGAATTCACTCTCTTATCAGCAACAACCTGGCTAGTGACAACAAGTCCACTATAACATATCAATGTTAAAATTTGGCTAAAAACAAATAACAAAAAAAAAAAAAGCAAAACAAAAACAAAAAACAAAACCAAAACAGGAGCAATAATCAAAGCCATTTGCAAATTAACAAGCAACCTTGCATAGGAATAGACTTGATTTGACATTCTATGTAAATAGATGCGTAGTATTTGGGCAAGCTTGATTGATTTGAAAGAGAAACTTGCAAAAACTGATCATTAAACACAGTTTTTTAGAGTTCTTACTCTTTTGTTGTAATAGATTATTATTTTGATAATAATTTATTAAATTATAGATAATAATTTATTAAATTTTAGACAATAATATTAAATTACGCATGCCATAGGCAACTGGAGACCCGTCGCCGGCGACGTTTATCAAATTATTAATAATAATCTGTTAAATTACTTACTCTAAATGGACAAAAATTAATAAGTTAATGCTGAGATTTAAAAATCTTTAATAGTATTATTTTAAGAGATATTTATCAAAATTACGCGTGATAAGTAAACCAGTTCTAAAATTATATTTGATGTACCCCAAACGGTCATGATCACTACTGCTGTGAACATAATAGTGCTACTAAAACTACTCCTAATGTCTCTAGTAAAATGCTTCTGTTACTAGCACTTTCTATTGTCCAAGTAAGCACCGTAATGTGGAGAATTTAATTTAATTTAATTTAAGTTAATTTAGAGGGAGAAAGAGAGAGGCAAAAGAGAGAACTTTTATAAAAGCAGTTTCAGCATGAAAAACACAAACACGCCGCCTCTCCAACTTTTTTTTTTTTTTTTTTTTTGAGTGACCCATGTATGCTTTTCGCACTTACAACATAACATGCGGGGATTTTCCTTCATTTATTGCTTTAATTATCAGAAAAATGACAAAAGTTACGAAACCACTTAGGCCATGAAAGTCCATACATTTGACCAATGACATCCCTAAAAAAAATTAATGATTTTTGGCAAATGACTTGAAACCCCCCAAAAACTCTCCGTGAAAAAAGAGATTTGACCGTTGAAATTCTCCAAAGAGTACTTAGCTCAGGCCTCAGTTTGACTAGGAAGATATTTAGACGTTCCCAATGCAGTTTCATTTTAGTTCTCTTTTCTTCTTCAATAGATTTCTTTTCTAGCCAAAGGTAAACGAGTATTGCACACTCTTTGAACACTCACTTGGCTAGAAAATCTTATTAATTAATCCTTTATTTTTTACTGTTTTTAGAAAATAAAAAATTTTCTAAAACACGTTTGAAATGAAAATAAAAATTTAAATCAGAGAACTAAAAAGACCCTTAGACGTTTTTATTTTTTTTAGTTCTCCATTCTAAGCAGAAAGAGAAAGAGATATTAATGAGTTTTTTTACACTAAATTAATCTTTTCAGAAAACTCACTTATTTTTAAAAATAATTTTTGTTTAATATTAAAAACGTTTCATTTTTATTTTCATACAAAAATAGAATTATTTTAAAATAAGTTCCAAACGAGTCCCTTCTTTTTTTTTTATTAGTAATATAAATATGTGTTGTGAATGTAGAAACTACAAATAATCAGAATCCATAATCCAATTAGAAATGATCTAATGCAACAAGTTTCGGCTGGTCAGGGCTCAAGTTCTAGAATTTAGAAAAATAAATTAGAGAGGAATAGTAAGGGCCCGTTTAGATTGACTTAAAAAAGTTATTTTTGGCTTATTTAATTCAAAAGTCACTTTTGAACCTGTTTGGATGGACAACTTTAAAGTATTTTTGATCTTTTTAAGCATTTTTAGAATAAGTCATATCATTAATGCTTATGAAAAAAGTACTTATGAAAAGCTTTTTATTTATATTTTTAACTTTTAATTTGTGAACAACAAATTAAATATTTCATTCATATTCTTTTATTACATTACTTTTTATAACAATAAGTGTTTTTTATTTTTTTACCCAAACATGTTCAAAAACTCTTCTTAAATATAAAAGTACTTTTTCAGACACTATCAAAATACTAATTAAAAGGTCTCAATTTATGTTTATCTTCTTTCACTTCTTAAAAACACAAGCACAAATTATTCTAAACGTGCCCTAAATTATTCTTATAGGGCCTATTTGGTACACATGATTAGAAAGGACTAGATTAGGATTAAAAATAGTATTGTGCTTGGGGAAAATTTTATACGACTTGAATGGATAAACTTTAGTCTAATTCATGCTCAAA
Source organism: Morus indica (assembly GCA_029231665.1). NCBI lineage: Eukaryota > Viridiplantae > Streptophyta > Magnoliopsida > Rosales > Moraceae > Morus > Morus indica. The sequence goes on along the minus strand of JACAGA010000001.1, from coordinate 25,140,264 downwards.
TACCCTTAGATTTGGCTATTCTTTACTAAAGCATGAGATTAAACACAACAAACTTTTAACTAAAGCATATTTTGAAAGATTTTACGGACCTATTTATAAAAAGTTTAAAATTTAGAGTTTAATTATAATTTTAAAAAAAATAAGGAGCAAAATGCAAATTTTATGTGACATATTTATAATAACATTTTTTGATCTAAAAATTTTAAAAAATTTAAAAAAAAATTGCAAAAATGCCCTTATCCTAATAACACAACACTGAACATGAGATTGGATTAAACTAAAGTTTGATCATATCCTTCCCCATAAACGGGCAAACAATCTATTGGCAAAGGGAGATGAAAAGCTCTCTTAGGGTCAAGATTTGACGTCCCAAGTAATTGAATTACTACGTCTTTTAAAATATATATGGCAGATTGTCGGTTACCACATATGTAAAGGGCATTGCATGGTTTAAGACAATGTTTATTTCACCGATTTGAGTTTAAAATTTGAGTTTTACTACAGTAAAAAACTATCAGAAACAGTCACATTTAATTTTTTTTTTTGTTACAGTAAAAAACTTTCATATAAAGTCACACATCAACTCAAGTTAAAAACTCAAATCAGCGAACTAAACAGGCTCTAAGAAACACATTGTGAATATCCTTCACGGCATTGCAAGTACTTGGCATGAATCATGCCGCAAGTTCATACATATTTTTTTGTATTATTGGGAAGCCTTGCAAGGGAGCTTTTTCTTTTTTGGATTATTTTAGGCATGTTGTGGTGTATTAGGGCATCTAACTTTTGCGTAGAAACAAAGAAAATAAAAAGATGTCTTTGGATTTTTCATTTATTTATTTTGCACAGAAAAAGTGTATTTGATTGTGATTATGGTCAAGCAATGCGACGAAAAATGCAATTAAAAATAGTGCCAAGATGTAACAATAAAAGAGGCTAAAGCAGTTAGCATATTAACACAATAATAAGCAGGGAAAAAGGGAATGAAAGGGAAGAGAAAATCACAACAGGAGCACATTTTAAAAGATTTTGGTGGAAACTTTGAATCTCTTTGGTCGCTGAAAAAGTGGACACTTAGAGAAGGAAAATTGGTTTTGAAAACCTAATTTGCCGCGACAACTTTTGATAAAGAAATAAAGCACTCGTTAACATTTTAAAAGTTGTGAAAATGGGGCATAAGAAAAGGATTTTTTTTTTTTTAAAAAAAAAAAAAAATGAATTTCAAAAAGGCCTTTGGAGGAGCATTTAATCCTAATATTGTTTTGGACGAGAGTTAATCCATCATTGATATCTCACTCATATATGCAAGCTTCGAATTTCCATTGAGGGAAAAAAATGGAAATAAATGAACATAGAAATAATGGAAATTAAAAGAAGATGTTTGGTTAGAGGATTCAAATCATGTGATTCGAACCATTTTTGATTTACGTGTATTTTTTATAAGAGAAAATACTGTAGCGAATCACGAATCATGATTTGAATCAGGGAACGAATCCCTCTACCAATCGGAATTAAGACATAATATACATGTTTATTACTCATATAGGAAGATCTATATAAGTTTGTCTAGTTCTCAATTAGGAACAACTAGCTTTGCTTTTATATATATATATATATATATTTATATTTATATTTATATAGGCCTCGTTCATTTCACCGATTTGAGTTTTTAGTTTTAGGTTTCTACAGTAAATAAGCTCTCAAAAAATGTCACATCAAAATTTTTTTCTACAGTGAAAAGCTCTCAGAAAATGTCACATCTCAGCTCGAATTGAAAACTCGAATCCACAAAGTGAACGAGACCATATATAACTTTGGAATTAATTTTCTAAAAATGTAATGATAAAAAGTAAGGGTTAATCTCACAAATTATCTATGAGGTTTAGTCTCAATCTCACTTTAGTCCTTGAATTTTCAAACGTAGTACAGTTAGTCACTGAGGTTTTATTCTGTTTCTGTTTCAATCTTTCTATTAGTTTGGTGTTAAATATTTGACGGAATCTGTAAAAATTATAGACTAAAATTAAAAACATATAAAGCATGAGATTAAACACAACTACAAACTGTAAAAATGTTGATGACAGTCACATCCTTTAAAAAATAATGATTATATACACATCAAGATACGATCGATTGTAAATTAATTAAACAACAACGAAAGCAAGAGAACCAATTATCATGTATAACTTCTTTTTTCTTTTTTTTTTTTGGTCCATTCCTAAGTTGAAGTAGCATGTTAAAAAATGTTGATGGCAATCACCTCAAACGACAATTACTATGAATTTGATAAAAAGCATTATGCATTCATATCATTATACGAATCATATTGAATAAATAATAAACCATAAACTATAGGTGTACTAGATTTCGTAAGAAATTTATTAAAAAAAAAAGTGATAAATATATACATATAACATTTAAGCGATCTGTCACAAATTATTGTCGGTTGTTGAATTTTTCTTTTAACCACAACACAAGTTTATATGGGTAAGACAGTTACTTCACGTATAAGTAGATGAAATATGGTCTATTGGGCTATTCCCATTTCCCACTTGCATGCAAATTATTCGTTAAGTTAATAATTATCTTAATTGTTAATTCTCTTAATAGTTAATTAGACTTACCTACAGGCTACAACTGTTATCTTGCTCTAGATAATAGACTTATTAGATATATCGGAGTTAACTTTTTGGGAAACGCATTATTCGCTAAGTTAATAATTCTCTTAATTGTTAAGCATAATTCTCTTAATTGTTAAGCATTATTCGTTAAGCATAATTTTCTTAATTGTTTTTTTTAGTACAAAATAATATTACAACATGGGATCGTTTCTCTTTTGTTTTTTTTTTCACCTCTCAATGAATTTTCTTAGATTAATTATAAAAAATAAAAATAAAAAAAAATCCCCCCTCAGTCGTAGACTCGTAGCCCTTGTAACAAACGTATGCCTTATTAATGTTCAAAACATAACATTTGTTCTCCCTAATTCATGAAATGTTAAGAAAAAACTCTCATTTTGTTAGAATCTTTAACGGAAATTGACACATGCCCGTTCACTTCGCTGATTCGAGTTTGTAATTCAAGTTGAGATGTAATTTTATGTGAGAGCTTTTTACTGTAGCAAAAAAGTTAGATGTGACTGTTTCTGAGAATTTTTTACTGTAACAAAACTCAAATTCTAAACTCGATTCGGTGAAGTGAACGGGACAGCGTAGGGGTATTTTGATGACTCTATGTTAAAATCTAATTTGAATTTAATATTTGATTTAATTTAAAAACTCTAATTGTTAAAGAAAATTTGATACAGTAAATTAAAAATATAATAATAATAATAATAATAATAATAATAATCCCTCCTCTCACTTCTTTGTGACTGCACGAAAAGGTGCTCGCATAATAATTATATACTAAAAATTGTTTTTCAATGACCCTCATTCTTTATTGAAATATGTCATTTTGTTAAAAACCCTAATAGAAGGAGTTTTTTTAGTTAATATTTCGATAAATTTGGAAAAATAAATTTTAAAAAATTTTGATGATAGGCGGAAACGTTATTACGTGGTTATAGCTGAGGGGAAATTTTTATATTAACTTGAAAAACAAAATTTTTGTTAGCGAAAAAACTAAAAACTGAAAAAGAATTTTGATTTATTTTTTTTCTCTCTTTCGTTCTCCCCCCACTAGTGTCTTTTAACCTAAGCTTGGTGACCCCATGCACATGTAATAAATACAATGACTCATATGTATATGTGATATGCGACAACAAAATGTGTTGGTGCATCTTTATCACGTTGTGACAGAAAGGGTTAGTACAGACTTTGAATTGGGGCCTCTCATATATAATATTTTCCATATTCGTTAATGCTTTAGAATTTTCCGGAGTTGGTTTAAGATTATGATAGTGTTGAAATAATAATACTTGGAATATCAAAAGGGCACAAATGGGGAAAGGAAAAATAAAAGATATAAAAAAGAATCCAAAGTAGAATAGTGAACCTTGTCTCTATATATGTACTTATCTATATATGCTAGTTGGGAAGGAGATGTACTCTTGATTTGTTTGGAGAATTAAGGACTCGTTGATTTCACCGATTCGAATTTTCAGTTTTAGATTTTTACAGTAAAAAATTATTAGAAAATGTCACATCTCAACTCGAATTCGCGAAGTGAACGGGGCCTTAAATGTATATGTGTATGTATTTATGTATATATGTACGTGTGTTTATGTGTGTATGTCACAAGCAATATGGATAAGATGTTATCTACTCAAGTAGACATTATATCATTATTTTTACTTAATTTGACTAATTATTTTTCGCATAGAAAACAATACAAATTAATTAATTTCTAGGTCCCACAATTAAAAAAAAAAAAACAAATAATTTTGTTTCTGATCATACTTGTGTATATATTTTGATCATACTTAATCTCCTTTATATTTGACCCAATTTTTTTAAAAACCTTAATACACAGTAAAACATATGTGTGTGTGTATTCTTTTTACTAATTGCGCTTTGAATAAAAGAAATTATATATATATATATATATATAATATATATTCTTTTTACTAATTGCGCTTTGAATAAAAGAGAGCTAGTTCTATTTTGTAGGTTCCACAGCCCGCACTCAAATGTAGTAAAAAGGTAAGCTGGTCTAGGATAGATGTCCTAACTTTTTGGCACATTATCCTTTTTCTTCTTTGGCATTTTGAAGAATTCAGAAGAAGCGGTCAGAAAAGGGATAAGTGTTTAAAGCCGGCCTTAAAATAGAAACCAAAGACACCGACACACATTATACGTACTTAATGTCAATCAATCAAATTAAAATCATACTTTTCTTGGAGCTATATAGTTTAGTGTTTGAATCATATATTAATCAATATTTTTGATTATTTTACTGCGCTCGTAGCTAGTTTTCAGCTTGTAAAATGAGAGGAAAATATATCTACTGATGATGCGTAATTTTAAAAGGTCAAAATACTTACAAAATGCGTATTATAATTTTATAATATACCAATTTAATGGCAGTGTAAGAATATATATGAGAGTAACTTTAGAAATATACACTGTGAGTAGAGTAGGGTATTTTTACTTTGTATCATATAATACAAAATTTTACCACTATTTTATAAAAGTTTTTCTCGTTTTGTTTTTATTTATTTATTTATTTTGAAAGAGAGTAAACCTCCATTACTTGTTGTCTTTCTTTCTAATTTCCTATGGACCTAAATACGTTTATACGCTTATAAAATATAATTCGTGTCACGTGTCGTGTTTTAATCGTTTCTTTTTAAATTTTTAGTAAATCCGAACACGATCTGTGACATGAAATTTTTTAAAAATCGCAACACGAACACGACACGACCACTTTACTAGTTTACACGACACGACACGAAAATGATCCGTGATACGAAATTAACACGTGAATCCGAAATTGACACGAAAATTGTATACTTTTATTTAGTTTTTTACATATTAGAAATAACTTAAAATTCATAACACACTAAAATATAATAACATCCATTAAAATTAAACAAATAATAGTATAAGATTTTGAGTATAACTATGATGATATCACAAATTTATAATAAAATCAAAAATATGTACTGAAAAATATATGTATTTTTTAGTTTTTTACGAGTTTCGTATCGTGTACGGGTTAGACAGGTCCAACCCGAAATTGACCCGTGTTTTTTGTGGCAATTTCAGGTCGACTCAATTTTGGCCTTAACTTTTTTTTTTCTCAACTCTAACCCGCGAAATTCGTATCATTTTTTAGTCGTATTGTCGTGTAGTGACCCATATTGTTGGCCCTAGTAAATATTTCCTTGAGATAATGTTTATAAAGTGACAAGGCGGTTAATTAGCAAGATTACTTTTTTTTTTTCTTTTTTCTTTAATAGTTTGTTTATTTTCCATGATTTCCTTATTAGGATCGGGACTAACATGAATGGTTAGAACCACAAAAGTCCATCTTCTGTTTTTGGAGATATACCCATCTAATCATCTAAGACTATTGAAGTGACTTACAACTTCATTCTACTGCAATTTATGTGTAAATTGGTCTTTCAATTTCATTAATACAAAACAATGAAGACATGCCATAATTAATGTCCCAAGTACATATTGAGTATCGATCATACGTATAAAATACATATATCTGTTTTGGATACCCATGTAACCATCAAAGACTTTTGAAATGACTTACAACTTCATTATATACTGCAATTTATATGTAGATTAGTATTTTTAATTCCAATTTATACGTAACAAAGACATGATGCCGTCAAAAAAATAATATATGTTTGAATCTAAAAATCTCTCTTCCCCCTTTTTACACCAAAAAAGGAACAAAAACATTTTAAAAAAAAATCTGTTCCCTTCACAAAAATAAATAATTAAGTGTCCCAATTAAATTGAATCATACGTATGAAACATATTAATATATGACATGGCAGAAAAAACAAAGTTTGGAAAATTGCCTCTTCACATCTCGATTTTCGAAGGATCTTAAATACTTTTTCCACAAGCAAAAGCATAAGGGAAATTAATATATGATTTTGACAAAATAACAGACATAATCCTTGAATTAAGGCCTTTACTCTTTATTATATGATTTATTGATTGGTGATGGTTCACATTTTGAGATATATATATATATATATATGTAATGCTCAGTAATTCATACCATTAATGAATTACATGCTTTAATTATATCAACAGTTCCGTCTAGGAGTTGTTTTATTTAGTGAGTCCATACGTTTTAATGTATGGCGCGCATCACAATACAGATATTACCTTCACATCATATGTATCAAACTATCAATTGGTAGATTATATTTCACGATAATACTATAAATATTAAGTAATTACACAGAGAGCAATATCTGGAAACAAAATTAGCAAGAGATTAAAAAGAAAAACAAAGGCCATGTTTGAAGGTCGTTTTATTTTTGTTTTTCATGTTTTTTGAAAAAGAAAAAAATAAAAATGAGAGAGAAACGGCGTTTGACACAATTAAAGATAAAAAATAAAAATGAAAACGATTTTTTGGTGTAGTGAAAAATGGGAGAAAAATGAAAAACGATTTTTAGTCGTTTTTCATTTTTTGTTTTCGTTTTCTTCTCTCTCGAGCATAGAGAGAGAGACATTAATGGATTTTTTTATACTGAAAACAATCTCTTGATAAAACTACCAAACGCATTTTTAAAAATGATTTATGTCTGAGATTGAAAACATTTTCATTTTTATTTTCATACAAAAAATAAAATCATTTTAAAACGAGTTTCAAACGCACCAGAACTAATACATACCCTTTTATTACTAATTGAAGTTCTATTGGTATAAGTGGTAGAGCCATAATTTTTTTAAAAGGGAGTAAATCAAACCAAATATTTAAAATAAAATTACAACACGATAGTCTTTTTTTCTTATCTTCATTTACTTGTTTGTATTTTTAGTTTATTAGAGATTTTAAATTCAAAACAAGAGTACTCAATAAAAATCAAAACTTAGGGTATATAATTGAAATTTTTAAAATTTTTCATGTAAATGTTATAGTTAAAAGAATGTTAGAAAGACAAATGAAGGGAAAAAAATATAAGCTTTTGAATTGGGGTGTAATTCGGCCGGGTAGGGTCGGGTTGAGCCGAAAAATTCACTTGACCCGCTCAGTGTAGGTTGAGAAAACTTTGGGCCACAATACTCTCTTAATCTCACAAGCCCGCAACCTGTCGGGTGACCTCGAGTAAGCTCGGGTTACTCGGGTTAGTAAAAACCAATTTTAATCTATGACTTCATACCTCTTTTAACAATCCAAAAGCATAAAATTCATAAACAGTCCATAAACATTAACATAACATCAAACATACTTCTTAACAGTCAATAAAGTCCAGAAATAAAATTAATAATACGTCAAATAAACATTTCATATAGAGATAGTCCAACAAAATAAATTTAAGGATTTAGAGTTACACACCTAAATCGGATCGGATCAGGGTAAAAGCGTGTTCAAAATGCCCATCTTGCCCCCCAACCCGCACAGTGCGTGGATTGGGACTATTTGAATCCCAAAAAAAAAAAAAAAAAACACTACGCTTTCGGGTCGGGTCTGACAGGTTATTTGGGATCGAGATCATTTCTTACACCTCTACTTTTAAATGAGAGATAAAAATTCAAAATTGTCCAGGCCTCACCAATCTCCGCCCTAGATATAGTACGGTTTATATTTCAACGTTTAATAGTATGAGATTTTAAATTTTGTTAGCAACAAAACCTAACCCATGATAAAAAAAGCGCCCCACGTCAAAGTTTTATTTCTGGTATAAATTGTTAATACAATCTTTTCTACCGTAATACCATATTGTTATTAAAATTATAGAAGATAAAAAGCTAATGTTATTCAATTGAATGACTTGGAACGAATCTAAGGCGCTAGTGTGTGTGTATATATAATACACGTTATATATATGATATATATATATATATATATATATATATAAACATGCACTTGTATATATGACCGACACAAAATGAGTGAATGTGGCGTGTACGTTGACACAAGGCTCTAGGTTTAGTTTTTCTTTCTCTTTTTTTTTTTTTTTTTGTTTGGGAAGTTTACGTAATATTTGATAACTATAAGAAACTTTAAATCTGCATTGACTAATATAATATTAACTCAAGTTCCCATAGATTCTACCTTTAATAAACAACAATAAAAATCTATCATCCGTTTAATTTATTAATTTAAATTAAAATATAATTTTATATAAAATTTTTAACTGTATTAAAAATTATATGTGATTATTTTTAATAATTTTTTACTATAATAAAATTTAAATTTTAAATTCGAATGGTAAAATAAACTGGGTTAAAGTAAACTTCAATACGAAGTTTAAACAAAAACTGAAAAGAGATAAATTACTTAAATCTTAGTAAATTCTAATGGTTGAGTCTCGACGTAACTACTTCTATGTTCTTTTTTTTTTTTTTAACCTCACTGCCACCGACATTATTCGTTGGGAAAAATAACATAAATTATTTGAAAATTTCTAAAATTATAATAGCATGAGATATTTGACGAGTAAAAATAAAGAAAGTGTTGTACTACAACGGACCAAACCACATATAATAATGCAAACTAAACGGTCTCCCAATCTAATCAGCAAGGAGATTTTGGTCATTTCACACTTACTTAAGCGCGTGCCGAAAGGGCTCAATCCAATCTCGCAAAGCAGTCCCTAGATATTCATTAATTACAATGATGTACCCATTTTTTCGCTTCCCTTTTGCAAACAGACCCTTCTTCTGTAATTGCAGATACAAATCGCTTTCTACGGCAACTAATCACAAATGACACAAGACCCGTCTTCCATGGCATAATTAGACACAACATTTTACAAAAAGTCTTCTCCTTTTTTTTTTTTTTTTTTTTTGGCAATCTTTTAGTGAAAAATAAAATAAAATAAAATAAAATATCATTTTCAGCGTTGCAAAAAGAAAAGTAAAAAAGATTTGTTAGTATTTATAATTTGATCGTCAAGACAATATTTCCAAAAATTTTTGACCTTATTAAAAATTAAGATTAAAAAAATGCCTTATGGAGTGCCGTTATGAGCGGAAGTGATGGCTCAATGGATAATGGATATGAACAATTTTATCTAATTTTTTTTTAAAAAAGGTTCAAACCAAGGACTAAAGAGTACCACTAAATTCTAATTCAACATTGCTAATATCAAAATATTCAAGAACACTCATTTTTTAAATCTTAGCTAAAAATTAGTAATATTAGTAACTAGTTTTTTTTTTTTTTTTGAAGTGGAACTATGGAAAATTTGATCGATCAGTATTTATTTCAAATTAATTATTAACATAATATAACATAAGGTATTCAATCTTGTAATTTTGCAACTTCCCCCCCCAAAAAAAAAAAAAAAGATTTTACATGGACAGCACAAGACTGGTGAATAGTGATTCAATTGTTACACATATAACGGCATTCTATCAATAAATGACATAGAGGAATGGACTTTTAATTTGTCCCCCTATCTATTACATATTTATTTATTTATAATTTGATTGTAACGTTATAACCAGTGGCACAGCCACTTGCAAATGAGTGCCCACTCAATTTTTTTTTTTTTTAAATATTACTTTTAAAAATTTTAAAATTTTACACTTAGGTCTCACTGAATTAATATATACCCTCATTAAAATAAATATATTTTTTTATATGTCCCCGCTAAGATAATTTATTAAAAAAATTAATATACACTTCTATAAAAGTGAAAGACTGACTCCGTCACTAGTTATAACCCGAGTTCTACTCCAAAACTGAACGTTGAAAACAGTGGTCCCAACTGCGGACAACTTCTCTAGAGTGACAATTTTATCTATATCGTAGTCAATTTTGAATGTTTCATATAGACAAGCTTTTTGGGAAGAAAATATAAATAAATATAAAACTTGGCAAGTTTTCGGAATTAGACTTGTTTGATATACTTTTTTTTTTTCGTCATGAAAATATGCCTGCTAAATCAGAATAATGAGAACCCAAAATAAATAAATGAGCAATAACCCTAAAACAACAAAAATCATAATAAATAATGAGCATCGTTGGCACATTTGATGCACTTCATTTATTGGTCCCGGGGTAGACCCACTGTTTGGACATTACTCCATACCATATACTGAACACGAAGGAAAAATAATGTTGTGCTCATTAAATAAAGTTATAGATATTAATATTTATGTATTCTGTCTAGCTACTAGAATAAATGGACCTAATTATTTGTATTCCAAACACAAATTTATCCATCCAATCTCCTTTATAACTTGTTTAATTAATTTGCATTCAACATATGTAAGTATAAATAAGATAAGGTATATGATTTCAGTAAATATGAAATGTATATTTTCTTCTTTATAAATTAGAGTTATGGGTAATATAGTGACACTGTGGCCTCGTTCACTTCGCGGATTCAAGTTTTCGATTCGAACTGAGATGTGACATTTTCTGAGAGCTTTTTACTGTAGCAGAAAATTTTGATGTGACATTTTCTGAGAGTTTTTTACTGTAGAAACTTAAAACTAAAAACTCGAATCGGTGAAGTGAACAAGACCTAAGAAACATGGCCCTTTCCTGATGCTGTCAGCAATTCAAAAATGCTTACCGGACATCAAGAATAACCTTTCTTGATGCCGAAATAGTGTCACCAGCGCGAAGCCTTTTAATTATAGGTACAATTTTTTTTTAGAGTGTATTTAGTTGGAGGGAGAGATGGAGGAATGGCGAGGGGCGGACAGAGAGAGGTGGAGAGCGATGAATAATTACTTGTTCGGTTGTAGGGAGAGGAGAAAGGAGAGCCGAGCTGGAGGGATGCGCTCTCCCTCATTACCCATTAAATTAGATCTTTTCATTAATAGAAAGATTCAAGCAATCTATCAAGTTTAATATTAAAAAGACTATTTTATCTGCTAAATCAATTATTAACAAATAATTTAAATAGATAATATAGTAATTTAACAAATAATTATTATTTATCCTTTTAACTCAACTTCATCTTATTAAACAACATGAAATATTACTATAATCCTTTATATTATTCCTACTCTTCATTCTTTTTACTCTTCATCCCTTCAATCAAATGGAGCCAACAACGCGTTAATTACGGCGGTTAATGAAGTATATATTTTTTATAACACGGTGAAAAAACAAATACATGTTGACCCCTTGAGTTTTATCAAAACAACACCTTGTGTTTTATCGAAATAACATTGACCAGACCTATTATCCTTCCTTTCGTTTCTTTCTAATTTTGAGGTGTTTAATAGACAAATGTGTGGCGGAAAACTATTACGACGTGTCAATAATCAAGCTATATTCTATTAAATTTCACCTGAAAAAAAGAAAACTATATTGTATTAGAAACTCAATTACTTTCAATTTTATAGCCACACATACACAGTATTTACCTGAGCATTTAGCAAGATGTTAGTAAGTTTTATCAATAAATTTTTATTTTTTAACCGTCGTATTTATATAATATATAATTATTCTGCATATTTTTTTTTAATTTGTTATGATTTTGATCAAATTCAACGATCAAGAATTGATGCTACTAGTAAGAAAGTCAATAGTAGAAAGCCCCAAAACAAAATGACATTTCAGTTGTGTGTTAAAAATATAACATGTACATAATGCTCAAAAAATTCAAAATATAAAAAAACAAAAAAATACAAAACGAAAAAAAAAAAAAATCTCAAGTCATAGAATGTCGGTGTTTTTTTTTTTTTGTACACTTTTTTTTTTGTTTTCATTTTTAAATAAGATTTTGGATTTTTTTTCTTTGATAGTTTTTTGACATTAAATTAGTTAAAATTGAACATTAACCATTACAGAGTATGAATGTTGTACACATTAAATGTCCACATATATATTTTGATGATGACCAAAATAAATGGTACGCTTTCTTAATAATAAAACCCAAAATATGAGGTGTATATATATAAGTTTTCCAAAAAGAAAATATGATGCCACAATTTTTTTAAAATTTCGATCACTTAGCAATATGCTTGTTACGTTTTTATTTTTCCCCCCAAATTAAAACAAAAGATGTTGCAGTAATTTTTTGTTTATTTTGTATTTCTTAGGATTTTTTTGGCTAAAGTAATAATACTTTTTTGTTTTAAAACGCTTCTCATTAATGTCTGAGCAAAACTTTACATTAAAGATGAAAAATCGAATATACTTGCTCTTAAGAATATGCTTTCTGCACATGAAATGTGAAGCAAACTTGGACACAAAGGAATGACAAAATTGCAAATTTTCCTTTATTAAGCTTTATTCTCAAAAGACTTTTTTTTTTCACCCCTCAAATATTCTCAAAAACGGGGTTGTTCTTTTAGAGTATAACTTGAGTGTAGTTTTTGAGTTAAATTTAAATTATAATTTGAGTTGAACTTAGAACTTGAATAAAATTGAGTAAAATTAAATAAAATTGAAACTTAAAAGAACGGGAATTTAAATAAAGTTGAAACTTGAGTTGTCTTTTTAAGTTTTTTAGATAAAAGAACATGCCCGTCTTTTTAAAAAAATAAAATAAAGACTGTATATCTTTTCATTACTTGAACGAGCCCTACCATAGTACCGAGCACATGGCATTAGGGTTTCTCTTCTTTTGGCCTCATGTTGAAGGTTTGGTCAATTTTTTTATGCGATTATAAGAAGAAAGGTGAAAAAGATAGAACTGAAATCACACTACTATGACTAAATGCAAATTTTCCATGTTTGGTTTCTCAACAGTCAAGATCAAACACCTTTTCTAGTGACTTATAAAGAAAATTTGCAGCAACTTACTTGAGTTCTAATGGGAGGGACAATTGATTTTAATTTTTATGAGATATAAATAAAAAGTAGGCAATAACCGTATTTATTTAGGTGCCTAAAATTTTGAAAGATTCAGACTCTTCACCTTATGGTGAAATCAGATATAAAATCACCGTTAAGTTATGTTTATAGTTCATTCCACATAAAAAGAGCAATTAATCTTTATTATGTGAGGCGAAGAAAAATTGTTTCAGTTATAATAATTTAGTTTGACGTCAGAGAAAGAACAAATAAGAAATGGATTAGTAATGGATTAATAGCAATGGGGTCGGCTCAATAATTTATTATATTTTTACAATTTATTTATTTACGAATGATACTAGATATATTAACTTAAATTTAAACGTTATGTACTAATTGATGTGACATGTAAAATATTTTATTTTTTAGTAAAAATGCTAAGACGAAAGCGAACAATAATATTTCTGTACAAATTAAATTAGAAATTTATCATTCATAACCTTGGCAATCTTGAATTATACATGGAATATTTAGATTAGAAATTTTTAGAATCCTGATTAAGGAGCTTCCATATGAAGATCAAAGCCAAGAGACTGATTAGACTTTTGTCTTTCACTGAAATGTCTGTTATGCCCCTTCATTTTATTACTCTTTTTGTGACTAATATAATAATGCCTGTATCATTTTATTACTCTTTTTGTGACCAATATAATATAGCCTATAGGCATGAGAATCTGAACTGTAATAGAGGCCAGTTTACAGTTGGAGTTGATACAGTTAAAAATAAATAAAAAATAAAAAAAATAAAAAAAAACTTTAGAGGGTTTTGATTGAGAGACAGGAAAAAATGTTCTTTGAACCTAGGTTTGTATGAAATCAGATTTATATTTGTAAGAGAAAATTATTGAATTTATCTTAAATTTATAAGTTTAGAATTTTATTATTTATTCTTTATTAATACTTTTTTAATATATTTTATTTAACTAAAAAATAATAATAAAAATCTAAATTCACACTTTAAGAAGTATTTTTTTCTCATATTTTAAATAGAATTAGGTAAGACCCTTGTTTCTTTATTAGTAAATTTATATAAAAGATTTTCTAATACACGTATTGATAAATTAAATTTTTTAACCGTTAAATTTATATATTTTTTTATATAAGTTTATATAAATTCACCATATAAAAAATTTAAACTATCAATATATTAACATATTAAAAAAGATCTCACCCATTATATAGAAGACAGATGATACACCCATAATTTTCTCTTTTTTTTAATCAAAGTAAAAAAGAAAAAGAATTATCTTTCAAAAAAGAAAAGCAAAATTATAATCCATAAAAGCCTGGCCATTAATAGAAAAGAAAAATTAATAAATGAATATTTACATGACCAAATAAATACAAAATCTCAAACAAGACCAAAATGACTATAAAAAGACACTCCTCATTCTCTCTCTTTGAAACTCTATCGCTCATAAACTGCTCAATGCTCTTCTGTTTCTGCTTCATTTTGCTTGCAAGAAGCAGAAATATTAGTCGGCAGAACAGTTTGTGAGAAAGAGAAAAAGAAGGGTCTGTTTGGGAGAACGGAAAGTACAGAAAGAAAGAAGCTTTTTCTGTACTTTCCATCTTAGACACTGAGAAAAACAGAGAGAGAGAGAAGGGAGACCTCATATTCTTATTTCTCACATTACCCGGTTTTTCATTTTTCTTTTTCTTCCTCTGTTTTGGTTGAAGCAGAGGAACCAAAACCCATAAAAAAAAAAAAAAAATGGCCGAAACATCACAGAAAATTCTGATCCCAGAAACGTTTCAAAACCCGGGATACGACATTGCGTCGCAAATCGGTCTGATGTGGGAGCTGATCAAAGCGCCATTGATAGTTCCTCTGCTGACGCTGGGCGTCTACATTTGCTTGGCCATGTCTCTTATGCTTTTCATGGAGAGGCTTTACATGGGAATCGTCATCATTCTGGTGAAACTCTTTTGGAAAAAACCAGAAAAGAGGTACAAGTTTGAGCCCATTCAGGACGATGTTGAGATGGGAAGCTCCAATTTCCCTGTCGTTTTGATCCAAATCCCCATGTTCAATGAAAAAGAGGTTTGTCATTTTGGTTTCTCCCCTCTGTTTTAGCATTGTCATGATTATGTTCTCTCTCTCTCTCTATATATATATATTTGTTTCTGGGTTCTGGAGAAGAAGATGAAAAGCCTAAAAGTGCGGTTCTTTTTGTATTTTTTGCGGTCAGGTTTACAAGATCTCAATTGGTGCCGCATGTGGGCTTTCATGGCCGTCCGATCGTCTCGTGATCCAAGTTCTCGACGATTCAACTGACCCTGTAATCAAGGTACAATTCCACAAAAGCACTCAAAAAAAAAAAAAAACAAATGCTTTTCATTTCTCTGCAAAATGACACATTTTTTTCGAAGTACAGATGAAAAATCTCATTTTCTAATCCAGTGTCCGGTTTCGACTAAACTCACAAAACAACCAAAACCGACAGAAACACACACTGGTTCTGTCCGTTTTGGCCATTTTCATGGAAATGGAATTGCTCCAATTTTTATCACCATTTATGAAAAGCAAAAGTTCCGAAAAGGATTTGGCCACATTTTGCGAAATGGGTTTGTTTCATTACAGCCATTGAATGTTGATACCAAATGCGAGTGATTTTAGGGAAATGGGTTTGTGTTTGTGCCATTTTTATTTTTGCCACTAATGGCTAAAAATTGGGGATTTTTGCCTGCTCGCTTGCAGCAAATGGTGGAAATGGAGTGTCAGAGATGGGCAAGCAAAGGCATAAACATAACGTATCAAATCAGGGAAAACAGAACAGGTTACAAAGCCGGCGCTCTTAAAGAAGGGCTTAAGAGAAGCTACGTCAAGCACTGTGAGTACGTAGCCATTTTCGACGCCGATTTTCGGCCGGAGCCGGACTTTCTCCGCCGATCCATCCCTTTCTTGGTCCACAACCCCGACATTGCTTTGGTCCAAGCTCGCTGGCGATTTGGTATTTTTCACTACTTAACACTTTTTTTCTTCTTCTTGTTGTTGTTTTCTTCTTTTTGTATTCTTTCTTGGGAGCCATTGATCACGGTTAAATTAATATTTTGCCCCATTTTTCCTGAATTA
The DNA here is from genome assembly GCA_029231665.1 of Morus indica. Lineage (NCBI taxonomy): Eukaryota > Viridiplantae > Streptophyta > Magnoliopsida > Rosales > Moraceae > Morus > Morus indica. Next base: position 25,123,781 of record JACAGA010000001.1, on the reverse strand, counting down.
AAATATTTAGGACGACTGTCGGTGGTCTTTCATTTCTTGCTGAGAAGATTTTATCTATGTTGGCTTTTTTCGTTTTTGACAATTTTGCATTATTTTTCTTGACAAATCATCTCGTGAGGTTATATATATATATATATATTTAATATATAATATATATATGCGCGCAAACTAGTCATTACTGCTTCTATTCCCCTACTATGTCAAAAGTTTTTTTTTTTTTTTTTTAACTGTTTTCGTCGGCGTAATTGTTTGTAACGTGCATGAGGAAAAAATGTGGGGTCCACAAAGGAGAAAGCCCATCAATCACGGGGTGGGCTTCACTTAGCACTTAGCACTTAGCACAGCCAAGCCCCTTCGTCCCCTTCGCCCCTCCATGATTGTGGAACTCGGCTCATCTCTTTAGTCCCCACATCCATCTCTGTATTTCCGTGGGACCCATGTCCATATAATTCACCTTTTTTATAAAAAAAAAAAAAAAAAAACACCCTGAAAAATCTAAACTGAAGACAGTACGTCCGAATCAGAGTCTTTTTTATTATTATTATAATTATTATTATTTATCTTCTTTTTTCATTCATATTTCATACGTTACCCATGATAGCAAAGGTTAATTAGGGCAAAATGAATTCAATCTATTAATAGTGGTCCTTTTTAGTAAATGTCGATGTGATTCATTCTTGGAAATTTTGGTGTTTCCATAGTCATATAATTCCTTGCGTTTTTCTCCACATTTATGATGATGAGTACATCAACTTATCATTTTCGTGGAGTGTTATTCATTGGATGTTTTTCTTTTCTCATAGGATTATATGGTAATGCAATAACTATTCTAACTTATCGGGATATTCAGTACACGTTTAGTTCGTGTAGTTAAAATTATAATTTAAAATTATTTTTATTTTATATGTATTTTTTATAAGAAAAAATACTATAAAAAATTATAAATTATAATTTTAAATTAAAAATAAATATAAAAATAAACGGACTTTTAAAAAAAATTTAAATCATAATTTAAATTATAATTTATAATTTATTACGATACTTTTTTTATAAAAAAAATATATATACATAAAATAAAAATAATTTTAAATTTATAAATTAAACGTCTTTTAAACGCCCCCTCCTTAATTGTGTTTTGGCAGTTTAATGTCCATGTCATGTTCCTTCTTTCCAACAGCCGAAATGACGTAACTGACCTAAAACCTTAAGTGCGATATTGACGTGACTATTATATACGGGTTCAGCGCCAGTGAATGGTGCTAGAATTCCGAGGGTGTTTTCGTCATTTCAAATAAACGGCCCCGGATTGTACGGAGCCCCCTTTCCCGCATTGAAAAGCTGTGCAAGGGAAAGGGGTACTGTCGTCATTTCAGATTCGCCTCTTCATCTTTTTCTGCCCACTCTCCACGTGCAGTTGAGTTTTACCTTTTAACAAAAAAAATAAAAATAAATAAAGGTCTTATTTACCTCAAAAAAGTTAAAAAAATAAAGGGCTACAGTCATGTACTGTCAGCCCTTGTCGTGGGCCCTCACTCCCTTGTTACCGACACTTGGAGCTCGTGCTCGTTGTCACGTGGCACGTTGTGCTTTGTGTCACGTGAGGACAAAACGGGTTACTAAAACTTTTTGAGCTTCTTTTTTTTCCATTATTGAGACAGCAATTAATGAGAGGCTGCCAACTCGTCAATCAGAGGACTGTCGTGGGTGTGGGACCACTCCGACCTTTATCTTTAAATTATTTTATTTTTGTTTTTTTAAATGTATTTATTTATTTTTTTACAAAAATTCGTACCATATTTTAAATTATAATTTATAATTCATTATAGTATTTTTTCTCGTTAAAAATATATGTAAATTAAAAATAATTTTAAATTTACGAACTAAAGGTCCACTTAACTGTGCATAATGTTACTCATAACAATGTGTTAAAGACATTAATTAGATGGTATAGTTATAGGCATAGCTTAAATAAATATTGAGGTTATGATGTTGATTCTCTTCAATAAATAAATAAGAGGATAAATGTGTAACGTATTTTATTTTTATGAATTGTGAATAAAAGTAAAGTTTTACTAATTCAAAGTGGTTGGTTTTGTTGGGGGTTGCAGTGAATGCTGATGAATGCTTGTTGACAAGGATGCAAGAGATGTCGTTGGATTACCATTTCACGGTTGAGCAAGAAGTTGGCTCAGCCACACATGCCTTCTTTGGCTTCAATGGTAATTTTTCTTTCTTTTATGCTTTACAACAACAACAACAACAACAAGTTTTAATCTCAATTTAATTGGGATCGACTATATAGATTTCACTTTTTCACACAGTTTTTGTGTAAGTAAAATTCACGAGAGTGACTTATTTTTACACTGACCGTTAACCTACTGCAATCCTCCTCTTTTACCTGGGGTTGGGACCGGCCATACAAATGCATAGGCGGAGTTTCTTTCTTTTTTTTTTTTTTTTGGGTTCTATTTTCGTTTTTTATTCAAATGGGTACATCACGCATAAAAACTGGTTCAAAGCAGCCAAATTGATCTAATGAAGACTAGTTCAAAAATAACACTAGTGAACAAGTCTTAGACAATAATACAAAAATAAAAAATAAAAAAACGAAAGAACTTTGAATAGCTTTCATATTTGTTTCACTGTTGTTATAGTTTTAACAAGTGAAAATAGCTCTCTTTAAGCAAATTGGGCACCACTCTTAGGTAAACTCTTTATAGCTCTCCATAAGCAGTTGAAAATATCCATTGGTGTCATGATGATCACATAGGGGACTTGAAAACTTTGTGTTAGGCTTCGAATTAAAATTGTATTTTTTTTTTAATTTTTTTTGACACTTCTGAAGTTCTGTAAGCTGAATTTGAAGTGTCGAATGTGTGTTTCAGGAACTGCTGGTATTTGGAGAATTGCTGCAATCAACGAGGCAGGCGGGTGGAAAGACCGAACCACGGTTGAGGATATGGATCTCGCCGTCCGTGCGAGTCTCAGAGGCTGGAAATTTGTGTACCTTGGTGAACTTCAGGTATTCCTCGTTGTGTCTGGAAAGTAACTAACATCTTGCAGAATTAGTACTTTAAGAATTTTCATTACAATGCAATATAGCTATAATAGAACATTACTAATGTCTTATACTATAGTGATAGTTAATGAATTTTCCTGGAAATTTGTGTACCTTGGTGACCTTCAGGTATTCCTCATTGTGTCTGGAAAGTAACTAACATCTTGCAGAATTAGTACTTTAAGAATTTTCATTACAATGCAATATAGCTATAATAGAACATTGCTAATGTCTTATACTATATAGTGATAGTTAATGAATTTTCTTACACTTTCTTTCTACTAATCTAGGCAAAAAGTGAACTCCCTAGTACTTTCAAAGCCTTCCGTTTTCAGCAGCACAGGTGGTCTTGTGGCCCTGCAAATCTGTTCAGGAAAATGGTCATGGAAATCGTAAAAAATAAGGTTAGCAAACTCTCCACTTCGCGATATATCGTATATTATATGACATTTGCAATATTTTCTAATAGTTTATTGTCTGTCTGTTTCTCTGCAGAAAGTGAAGTTCTGGAAGAAAGTGTATGTTATTTATAGTTTCTTCTTTGTGAGGAAGATCATAGCCCACATGGTGACCTTCATCTTCTACTGTGTTGTACTTCCTTTGACCATTTTGGTTCCTGAAGTCCATGTTCCAATCTGGGGAGCTGTTTATATTCCTTCCATTATCACAATTCTCAATTCAGTTGGAACTCCAAGGTCTTATTTTTTTGCACCCTGCAAACTTTTTTTGTATAATTGTTTTCTTCTTTTACATCACAATGTGAAAGAAAAAAAAAAATGATCATAACATTCTTGTTCTTGAACTTTGCAGGTCAATTCATCTTTTGTTTTACTGGATTCTATTCGAGAATGTGATGTCCCTGCACCGGACCAAGGCGACTTTTATCGGCCTTCTAGAAGCCGGGACAGCCAATGAATGGGTTGTCACTGAGAAATTGGGAGATGTCCTCAAGAAGAAAGCAGAGTCAGATGCTGCCAACAAGAAAACACCCTTCAAATTGTTCAAGAAACCGCGATTCAAGTTCGGAGACAGGTACGTGTTCAGTGTCACCCCAAAATTCTTTCTTTCTGCTCTAGGCATGTTACTTTTGTCTTCATCAACGGAATTTTATAAGCAATTTTACACTGACAAGCACATGTACACTGAGAGAGAGTAAATGTCGTTTCTGCATTATTTGTAGCACTCATTGGGGCTCAAAACCAACCACATGGATGATACATAAAAATTATTAAGATTTTATGACCTAACCCCACAAGTAAAGGAAATAGTTTATTTTTTTTTTTTTAGCTTGCTCTTATCCTTCATTAAAATAAACAAGCTAGAAATTCCAATCAATTTGGATTTCTTATTGGTTTTAGTTGCAAAGAGACAAAAGGTCCGATCTTAGCTATAAGCTTCACAACACTCTTCTTCTATTAAATAATTATACATGGTGATTATAATACACTCAAAATACTTTTTCTTTTCCTAATGTGCATTTTTTGTCTTTGCTGTTGTAAACAATCCACAGACTTCACCTCTTGGAGCTTGGATTTGGAGTGTTCCTCTTCTTATGCGGATGCTACGATTTCGTGCACGGGAAGAACAACTACTTCGTGTACCTCTTCCTGCAAACCTTCACCTTCCTCATCTGTGGATTTGGCTATGTTGGCACCATAATCCCCAGCTGATTTTAGTTGCAAGGATAATGATAAAAATATATATTATGCCTACAAGTTGACAGAGAATCCTCTTATTGTTTGTCATCCAATGTCACAAATCTTTGTCCTCTGCAGCAAAACGTACAAGTTTGGGGGAGGGATTCTATGAGCAATTGTTGCTTGCAAGTTGTACTATATGTTTTCATCATCACCTCATTTAAATTCATCAAATTGGGGTAAAAGGAAACCAAAAAAAAAAAAAAAAAAAAAAACAAACAAAAAGAAAAAGTTCTTGCTGTTCACTTCTCCTCAGCAAAATCTCTTTGATAGCTCGAGTTCAAGTAAGCTTTGAAGTTACAAAGATAAATGTTGCTGTTAATATTTTGAACAATGTCATACAGGATCATTTTTCAAAGGAATATTAAGAAGCAGAAACAGCGTAGGTTTTAGAAAAGCAGAATGTTGTTTTTTTTTTTTTCTCTTCTTTTGATTGAGGTTATTGTTTGTCATTTGTCAAATTTTGTCTCTTTTTCTTTCTTGGGGTTTGGAATTTGTAGGTTTTGCTAGCTTGTCGGGAATAAGATCATAGTTGAAAAAGGGTGTATTTGTAATTGATTACCTTTTGTTATCTCTGTAAGCTTCTTTGTCAGATTGTAATGAAAAAAACTATATGAATATATAGAGCTGAAGGTTTAATAAAGGGTCTTGGATTTTCCTCATTCTCAAGCATATTTTGTACTTTAAATACCATGTTATATAGTCACTTAGCACCAATACTATTACAACCAATATTCCAATTATAGAATGCAATTCTTTTTCAAGACAGATTAAGAAGTTAAAAGATAACAATACATGGGAAATTTTAGATGCTTTTCAAAATTAGTAATCAAGTATAAATGTTGATGATTTTTCTTTTTCTTTTTCTTTTCTTTTTTTTTAGCATGTACTACACCTAATAATTGCAAGTTCATGCTAATTGTTATCTTTCACACACAAAAAAAAAAAAAAAAAAGTTGATTTTAAAGAATTAGCTTAATTTCAGGACTATGATTAAACTAAGTTGTTTGGTTGGTGGATTCGCACCCTGATTCGAATCATGATTCGTGATTCGCTACAGTATTTTTTCTTATAAAAAAATACACATAAATCGAGAATAATTTTGAATTCAAGATAACAGTGTCATTCAGCAAGTGTTTTACCTGGTATAAACTAAAGGATTACTCATCATCATTCCACTTTGACCTTTCTTGACAGGTACTTTTATTTTCCGAGTGTAAAGAGGGAAATTTGCCCGACATTTTCATTTAGACTTTCCATGCCTTATCTTGGTCAATCATTTGAAGTCATTGATAACATGAAATCATGTTTATCATTCCAAATTTTTTTTTTTTTTGGGCAGCACTAACCCTTTTGTTCACTTTTTAAGAGTAACAATAATAATTTATAGTAAAAGAGTTCATAGTTACTTGCATTAGAAGTGTGGCTATCAGTCCTAACTTTTTCTTAAACCCAAATCATTTTTTGTTGATAATACTAGAAACTATAAAGAATAATCCAAGCTTTTTAGGAACCTTGGAATGCTAAAATGTGTTATTTAATCTCAAAAGACATCGATAATTGTCCTGCTGCTAATGTCATATGTAAAAGTAAAGCTGTTCTAATCGGTGCCATACATTATGGAAACTTCCAACCCAAGTTGTCCTGACAAACTAAAGAGATAATTAATGCAAAAAAAAAAAAAAAAGATTCATAATTAATCTAGGGTACGGTCACTTTTTTTTTTTTTTTTTTTTTTTTTTTCCCCACCTACAGCATGGTTTTTCATGGACAAATATGCTCTTTAGAGTTGATTTTGTTTTTATTTTTTAAGTTTTTTTTTAAAAAATAAAAATAAAAGAGAAACAGCATTTGACATAATTAAAAATAAAAATAAAAATAAAAATATTTTTTTTTATTTAGTGTAAATAAGAAAGAATAAAAAATGACTTTTAATCATTTTTCATTTTTTATTTTTGTTTTCTCTTCTCTCGAGCACAGAGGGAGAGACATTAATGAATTTTTTTATACTGAAAATAATCTCTTGATAAAATTACTAAACGCATTTTTAAAAATAATTTATGTCTGAGATTGAAAATATTTTTATTTTTATTTTCATACTAAAAATAAAATTATTTTAAAATGAGTTCTAAACACACCTAATATATATAGATACAAACGAATCAGAACTTGAACGTATATATGCAGTGTAACTCTAAATTTTGTTCCTTTTTTAAATAATAATAATAACATGCTTTCTTTAAAAAAAAAATAAAAATAAAGAAAACAACTAACTTCTAAAAAAAAAAAAAATCTACATTGATTTGGCTTCTCCTAGCATAACACTTAAATCAAAAAAATCTGGGCTTTTAAATTAAGATAATCAAAATTAAAGGAAAAATTATACATGTATACGTACAAAAAAACATACATACATGATATAAAATATAAGCTCATTTGTAGCATGAGAATCTAATTTTGGAATCAAAACAAGGCACACAGAACACAATTATTCCGCCCATTATTAAGGTTTTTGAGAAGATCCACTTACTGCAGCTGGCCATGTTCTACTTCAACCACAACTATACTCTTAACAAATAAGAGTCCCAAATGTGGGTTTTTGATATGATACACGCAAAACTATATATATATATATATATATGAAAATTTATCTAATTGGGCATGAAAAATTAACTATTAGGTTCTTTTTTTTCAACCATCAAATTTATATTAAAAATTATCTGTTTAATATTTTTTTAATGTGATGTAATTTTGACTAGATCTAATAATTAGAAACTAATATTACCGGTAAAGAGGCTTAGGATTTTTTAGGGATTCTTTATTTTTTAGATCTAATAAAGGCCTACATTCTGTATGGCTAACTCAGATAAGTAGGAAGGAGTGTCCGTGTTTCTTTTCTATTTTGGGCTCGTTTATTTCACTAATTTAAGTTTATAATTTGAGTTTTGCTATAGTAAAAAGTTCTTAAAAACAGTCATATTTATTTTTTTTGTTACAATAAAAAACTCTCATATAAAATCATATCTCAACTCAAATTAAAAATTTAAATCAACAAACTAAACGGCCGTTCATTCACGACATGTCTTATAATAGATCTCAATACTAGCTACTAGATAGTACAAAATGGTGATCTGCTATAATACAATAAAATTATTGTGATGAATAGACTTGCTCGTGATGAAAATGAAAGGAATATGAGAGTTAAAAAAATAAAAATAAAAACTTCATTATTGCATATAATTTAATAATATATTATATTAATAAAATTCACGTGTAAAATATGTAAAAAGTTACTCTATGTATCACTCTTTATATTTATTATTTTACACGTGAAATTTATTAATATAATATGTTATTATTTAAATAAAAAATGAAAATGAGACAGTTGCCATTAAGATATAGTCATATTATATTAACATAATGTAGGTATGTGTGTATCTACTTTTTTTCAGTAGAAAATTAGAGTTTAAGAAAGTGTCGGCGTTTGCTTTTGTGGGATTTTCTTGAAAAAGCATACATTCTAAGTGTAACTTTCTCCGGAGAGTTGATCAGTTGTCTCCCTCAAATATTATTCGATTTCGTCTTAAAGATTTGGAAATCTCAATTTCCAAGTGGGGAAGATCTAATCTAACTTAATTAATTCTTTTAATAAAAAAATAATTTATCCTTTTTTCTATTTGGTAGCATGGAATTAAAATGAGGGATATTTCAATTTGTTGGTCCTACATGTCTTAAAATTAAAACAAAAAACAAAAAACAGATACTGAGATGAGATCAGAGAATTTAGGCCATATGCAATATGTATATTATCTTGGATTTCCATGATGTTGGCTAGTATCTTTCACCTATTTGACAAGTTTTAGAAAATCATTTCCCTTTCTTGTAGAAAAACTTTTGTAGGATTTTCTAAAATACATTTCTTTGTGAAATGTATCTGCCTCGTTAATTTCACCGATTCGAATTTTTAATTAGGAGAAGAGGAAAATAGACTAAGACTTAAGATGAATTAAAATTAATAGGTCAATAGTTTACATAAGTTAATAAATAGGCCAAATTACTATTTTCGTCCATAACCATAACTTGTCCGGTTATAAACCATAACTTGACAAGTTATTGTTCATAATTCACGATTTTTGTCCATAACTTGTCTAGCTATAAACCATAACTTGACAAGTTTGTCAATAACTTATATGGTTATGAACTATAACTTAACAAGTTATAGCTTATTAATTTCTATAACTAAAAATTAGCTTATATACTTTCTTAAGCTTTTCATATTGTCTTATTTTATACTATTTTCCTTTTTAATTCTAATTTTACTACTGTTAAAAACTCTTATAAAAAGTCATATCTAATTTTTTTACTACAATAAAAAACTTTCACGTGTAATCTCTTGGATGTTGCTTAGCCTATCATGAAAAGGCATGATCAATTACAGACTTACGGAAAGTGTGAAACTCTTCCATATAAATTATCTTTTAACAAATTCTTTTATCCATATAACCCCTTTATATTATGTCGAATTTCGCAGTAGAGTTTGAAAAAAAGAAAAAAAAAATGTTAATTTTGTGTTTGAGAAAATTTTAAGTTCAATTATTGTTTTTTCTCTATTATTTATACCACTATCAGAATTTTAATGTCATTATGAAAGATAACATGTAGATTATGAAAAGATAATTTACAAATTACGGAAAATAATCTATAGATTACGAAAAATAACGTACAAATTATTAAAAGATAACTTGTAAGTTATTAATAGTATAAGATAAATTTATAATAGTAACATAAATAAAATAGTGTTATTTAAATGATGATATTTTAGTTTTTTCTCTTTATATTTGGCATCAGAAGAATAAGTTGTATTTTTGTACTTCGGTCATTTTAGCATGACTGCTTAGTAAAGAACGATACATTTTTATTAGTTTTCTTTGATCGAGTTTATATTGAAAAAATTATCAGACGTTATTTTTATTAGTTATCTTTTATTATTTCCAAGTTTGATTAGGATTAGGGTTTTTTTTATTGCATATTTTCAAAGTTAAATAGGACTAGAACTCTATGATACGTCAAATTAACTAGTTTATTAACATATTTTTTTGATGCCAAATATACTAGTAACGTTTATGTTTTTACATTTGCATTTGCATTATGCTGAAGATGCTAAGAGAGACGTGGCGGGTCATGTTGGGCCTAAGGCTGCCCATAATAACAACCTTTGCAACAAACTAATTTGAAAAAATAGAAAATTTACTCTTAAAAGCATGAGTCTTACTTCTTGTTCTTAATAATTAGTATTTTATTAATGTAATTATTTGATTAGAAGGATTATGAATCAAGAATAAAGGGTAAAAATCTTGATTCGTGCACTTTTAAGAGGTCAAGATTACTTCGGCCCTAGAATTTTCAATTTGTAATATTCGTATAAAAAAAAACAAATAACCCTTAAAAGTGTTGAGTCTAAATTTGTATCTTCTATTTTTAATTAATATCTTTTAGTCAAATAACTAAAATTTACCTTCTAAATTTTAATATGAAAAATGCTTAAGGGTACCACCTATGCTAAACATCATCATTAATAGAAAGCAAATCTCACCTATAGACGTAACCCACTTTCTATTAGTAGACTGACACATTATTACATTGTTCTTTTAATATATTTCTATTTGAAATTTATAATGCCAAATAGACTATTAATCAACCACTATATTACATTATACTATATACTATAGGAGGTACTGGTTTTACTGTTCTTCGAATAGTATCCAGTCTTTTTTGTCCCTCAACTTTCAAAAATTTCATCTATGTCCCCTCACTTTTACTTTTACCGTTTTGCCCTCAGCTTCTTATTCCTTCTTTTTTTTTTTGGCGTTTTAGTTATTTCCGTGGTATATACTAAATGTCTTAGAAAACTTTTCAAAAAAGCTTTGTTAACCCTTTTCTTTCCTTTTTGCCTCTCTTCTTTTTTATTTATTACTCATTTAGTGTTAATTAAAGTGAGAAAGTGTACTTTGAATAGTGCACTTTTAACCAAAACGACGTAGTTTTAGTTGAAAGCGTACAACTTTCCTACTTTTGCTAATTTTTTTCCTAATTTTTTTTGTTTTGGTTCCTTTTACTCTAAAATTTAGTTATTTCTACATTTTATCTTTTACTCTTTTTTATTTTTTTCGTAAAATTTTATTTTTTGCTTTGGTTCCTTTTGCTCTAAATAATATTTATTTATTCATTTTAGTCTTTTTTAACTTTATCTTGACTTCTTACTCTAAAACTTAAATTTTTTTTTATTTTAGTTCCTCATTGAGATTTTATATTTAGATTTTATGTTTTTAATAATAACATGACAATTAATTAATTATAACTTAACATTACTTTTTATATTAAGATTTTCTGTTTTTAATAATAACATGAATTAATTAATACAACTTAACATTACTTTTCACGTGTAAAAACACGTGCAATTCAACTAGTATATTTATTATTTCACGAGTGTAAACTTCAAAAAGTTAATAAACTTGCTTAAAATAATAATATTTTGTTTCAATAAGAATTTTAGGATTCGCCACTATAGGTTCTTTTTTCCCAAACCACAACCAGATCAGATCAATTCAAGCTAACAAGCTTCTGGTTTAATTGAACATTCCAAAAAAATAGTAAATTAAAGACCAAACAGAAATAACCAAAGAACCCAGTATCGTTTGCAGCCAAAATACTGCAGACGCATCTGACTAATAAGATGAAATTGTACCACGTGGGCATTTACCATCTTTTTCGCCAGAATACAAATCAAATTTTGAACAAAAATATATTGCAATCAATAATAAATAGTGAAGATGCAATCGAGAGGAAAAGATGTGAAGGGAAAACATTACCGAAATAACAAAATACAGGACACCTATGTAAAAGGTCGATCCATACAAAATCTAATCCAATACCAATAATAAATAACCAAAAAAACTCGTCCATACTACCACAAAGCCTTCACATACTAAGCCAAAACTTCACACCATTTTCTGTAAAATCATGTCAAAAATAACCAAAACGTGCTTTTTACTGCACGTTCCTATTTAGCCCCCACCCAAATCTCATGCATGCTTGGCCTTTGTGTGAGAGTCGAGTGCCTTATCGCTGGCGAAGGTCCTGCATAGAAACATATTTGTTAGGAAGTTCACTACTTCAATAATTTAAAAATTATTTCAATATCAATGGTTATCATACTTGGTGCAAGACTTGCAAGAGATCTGGTTAGCGGATTTGCCACCGGATTTCGGTGTCTGTTGGCCCTTTGATTTATCTCCAGTGGCAGAAGTCTTTTCAGCCTTCTTTGCAGGGTGTGGTGTTGCAGTATGGCCACCCTTCTTACCCTCTGCAAAAAATTCCGTTATTATCAAATTCTAGAACAGCAAATAGAGTTTATACTTAAGAAAAATAAAATCAAAGAAATTGGTGATCTCCATTGGAAAAACAAGTATATTGCAAATTGTAGGTAGAAAAATTGACCAAGAGATTACCACTCTTAGGAGAAGCTGCTGCTTTAGGCTTTTTAGCAGGCACAGGAGTTTTGCCTGCCGAATCATTAGCTCTTTTCTTGCTCAATTCCGGCTTCAAGATAAAAGTAATACAATCAAGAAACGAACTCCAGAAGCAAAAAGCAAAAAGTTTCATCGGAGATTTTAAAAACTCAAAAAGTAGATTTAACTCTTGACAGCAAGAATGCCACGACTATTACCTTCTTAGGGGTCGCTTCATCATCTTCCTCATCCTCACTATCATCACCAAGCATGTCCTACAATAAATGATATAAAATCCATAAAAAAAGAAAAATTCTAACAATCAAGCTTGCAGAATTTTCTCCAAGATTACAGTGTTAAATTTTCACTTCCAAGCCAGCCAGCTAAAACACAGGTTTCTAACAGTATTTTTATCCTATTTTTTGGCTTGTGAAGGTACATGTAGATTCTGTTAAAGCTGAAACTAAGACAATACCTCATCAGATTCATCTCCCGAACTAACCATTTCATCATCAGAATCATCTTCGTCAGACTCATCACTATCTTCGTCAGACTCACCATCCTCATCTTTACTTGGCTCCACAACTTTAACTTTCGGCTTTTCAGATTCAGGTTTGGCAGCCTTAGTTTTAGCAGCAGCAGGCTTAGCTAGCTCAACCTTTGGACCACCTTTTCCTGAAAACACCCAATCAGTTAAAAAAAAATCTAAATTATTCAAATTACAAACCAAAATAAAAATCTGCCAGATCGACACTGACCATTTTGTATGGCCTGTGGTAGGATATCCTCTTCCTCTTCTGACTCATCATCTATGTTTAAAACGATGATAAATTAGAAAGTGTCTACACATGACCAAGACATGGGGTAAAAACAAGGCATCAAAATCATAATGCTTACCACTTAAATCATCCTCCTCCGTGCAAAGCAGGAGCAGACAGTCAAGGAAACAACTAAAAAAAGCTTACAAAGGTCAAAAAAGAAGGAAAAAAAAAAAAAGGAACTGCCAGCATACCTACACCTTTAAAACGATTACATCATTCAAAGATGAAAGAACAAACAGTACACTAACACAAGTCTAAAGGGCACAAAAAAATATCGATAGGCTATGCCTACTATCAAGTGAAAACTTAAAGGATATTGATCTCCAACATAGGTTTGGTATCCACATAAGTAAATACTTCCATGCTTCCAGTTGTGTGTGAGCTCAAATTCCTTCTCAAAAACCAAATCAAATGTCAATTGGGGGATCTTTTCCATGGAAAGGGTTCCCAACACAAACTTCTTGTCAGCAACTTTCACAGAGAGAAGAATAGGTTCCTTGCTCTTTATCTCACTCTCACCCAAGCAAGCCTGGAAAAAAGAAAAATATTCACATTTCAAACCAGCCCAGATTGAAAAAGAAACAATAAAGCCAGATTGAAAACGAATAATAACATAAGAAAAATTACCTGGGAAAGGTGTATGACAAAAGCATCCTCGGGTACAACAGTAAGAGGTTCTCCGGCCTTGAGTTCAACACCTGAGTGACAAAATATTAATCAAATTGGAACATTAATCACGGGGATAAATGCCAAACAGAATTAGACATAACAAATTGCAGGAAAGGAACGATTTTGAAACTTTAAAACACTGCAGACGAGGCACAGATATGTCAATTCATAACAAGGAATCAAAAAGCCATAAAAAAATGAAAAAATAAAAAAACATTCATACGTTTTCCTTTGTTTAAAAAAAATTCTCACGAAAATCATACAAACCGAATAGAAACCGTATAATCATTTACAAATCTCTGAGAAATGAAACTTACAACAATAAATAAATAAATATCGAAGATTTAAACATTTTCCGCGGGCTACAGAAACAATAATAAATTTCGGAAAATGAACAAACCCGCAACTAAGAGCACAATTATTTCACACCAAAATTAGCAAAAACTAACAACACAGAAGATACGGATTCACAGACGAGCACAACTATTCGCTATAACCGAAACCGAAAAGGAAGCAAACAATGAAAATAATGAAAAAATAAAATAAAAAATAAAAACAGGACAGGATCAGAGAAAATGGAAAGGAAATCCATGGATGAATCAGTGTGGGCTAAAAAAACACTAGAAGCAAATGGCAGAGATAAGAGTAAAACGAATAGGAAAAGAGACGGAAGACGAGAGAGAGAGAGAGAGAGAGAGAGAGAGAGACGGAGAGGCTTACCCCAGAACTCCATTGAAGGTGATCGAGCGAGAGAGATAGAGAGAGAGAGAGGGAAGAAGAAGAAGAAGAGGAGGCGCTAGGGTTTTGGAAGGGTTTAGAGGGCAGTCAAAAAGATTGCGCCACGAAAGAGGCGGAAATCGGATGGGTTTGAAGGGCTTTTATAATCAAGTTGCCGCCAGGTTTCGAGAGTTGTGATTTGTGAATCTCCCTCTAGGGTTTTTCTTTCCTTATATGCCCCAAAAGAAGTAAACAAATTAAAAAATGAAAATAGTAGAAAATAGGCCAATATGAAAAGCTTAAGAAAGGAAATAGATCAATTTTTAGTTATAGAAATTAATAGACCATAACTTGTCAAGTTATAATTCATAACTAGATAAATTATGGACAATTATGAATAATAACTTATCAAGTTATGGTTCATAACCAGACAAATTATGGACGAAAATAATAATTTAGCCTATTTATTAACTTATATAAACTATTAATCTATTAATTTTAATTCATCTCAAATTTTGGTCTATTTTCCTCTTTCTCCCGTTAAAAAAGGATGTGTTTACATACGTGGGCTTGGGTTTTATTAATGAGCCCTTAGGCTTTTGTGTGCTCGGGCGATAAATTGAGTTGGGCTTTATTGTTTGTATTTCCCATCTTATTAAAAGAGAAAATTTAGTAAACTCGCATCTTATTTTTTATTAATAATTTTTTAAATAATATAATTTTTATCTAAAGAATATTAATTAAGTATAGGGAGCAAAAATTTAAAATTCATGCATTTCAAAAGGGATTTTATCTCTTTTTTTCTTTCTCAAAAGAGCAATTTAGAGAAATGTCTCAAAGAAGCTTACCTTCACATTTATACGATATTTGAACTAATCTGTGATGAGCCAGTTTAAATGTCGATAATACGTGTTTTATCAAAAGAGAAAGGAGATAAATATTATTTAGAGGGTATGAGTCTAAGGCCTTATTCATTTTACCGATTTGAGTTTTCAGTTTTAGATTTCTACAATAAAAAACTCAGAAAATGTCACATTTAACTTTTTTTTACTACAGTGAAAAACTCTTAGAAAATATCACATCTCAGCTCGAATTGCAAACTCGAATTCGCAAAGTGAGTGAGACATAAAATTTTACCCTTTACTCTTAATTTATATCATTTTAGTTAAATAACTATATAGTCAAATGGGTATTAATCAATAATAAAAGGTAAAAATTTAAACACATACATAAGTTTAACAATTTTCTCTTTGTCAAAAGTACCCCCACTAGTTACAAAAATGTAATTTAGGCAATCTCCAGTCCCCTGGAGAGCAATCTAGTAGATTATGTTTTATAATCTACAAATTCTATTTCATTCTC
Organism: Morus indica; assembly: GCA_029231665.1. Taxonomy (NCBI): domain Eukaryota; kingdom Viridiplantae; phylum Streptophyta; class Magnoliopsida; order Rosales; family Moraceae; genus Morus; species Morus indica. The sequence goes on along the minus strand of JACAGA010000001.1, from coordinate 25,107,949 downwards.
AACAAAGATGATTAGCTGTCGGTTATTAGAGAGCAATCTGGCAAATTTATAATCTACCATGTGATTATTTATTTCAACCCAAAAGAGTATCTCATCTCTAATTGTAAGCGTCGGTCACATGAGAGTAAGAATGTGTTTAGTTTATAGATTTAGAATTATAATTTAAAATTATTTTTTATTTACGTGTATTTTTTGTAAGATAAAATATTATAACGAATCACAAATTAAAATTCGAATGACACAAATTTTCATATTAAACACCTCTTAAAAATTTATATTTTATTTTTAATACAAAATGGCTAGTCGTCTTTAGTAGCTTGCATCGAACAGTAATCTGATAGGATCTACAAGATTATCTCTCTATCTCGCAAAGATATCATGCATTTCACCTACGCTGCATACCAGAGAGTAAAGTCATAGATCACTTTTCCTATTTTTTTTACTTAGGTCTCGTTCACTTTATGAATTTGAGTTTTTAATTTAAATTAATATGTGATATTTTTTAAAAAAAATTTATTGTAATAAAAAATTTTAATGTAATATTTTTTAAAAATTTTTTATTATAAAAACTTAAAATTAAAAAATTTAAATTGATGAAATTAATGAAACCTTATATTAATATATACATAGAAAATCAACAAAAGAAGAAGAAAAAAGAAAACGAATCATCTTTTCCGCTCTTTTTACTTTCTGTCATCCACGAGTTGAACCGTGTCTTCTCTTTATTATCAACGTGTCAATAAAGAAGAGTTGTCGTTAGGAGGAGATATTGATAGGTTTGTAAGTACCAGAGGTGATTTAAAATAATTTTAAATTATAATTTTAAATTAATGTTTAATTTAATAATTTAAAATTTAATGTAATATTTTAAATTATTTAAATTATTATTTTTTAATTTAAAATAATTTAAATATTTAAGCCTCATTCACTTCACCGATTCGAATTTTTAGTTTTAAGTTTCTACAGTAAAAAGCTCTTTATAAAAATATCACATCAAAATTTTCTACTACAGTAAAAAGCTCTCAGAAAATATCACATCTCAACTCGGATCAAAAATTCAAATCCACGAAGTGAACGAAACTTTAATTTTAAATCATAATTTTAAAATTATAATTAAAATTATTTTGATTTAAATCATCGTGTCAAAAGAACCTTAAATGTTCTTTTGTTTATGCAAGGAAGTGCCGTTAGTTCTCACAATAATCATGGCTGTCTTATTGGTTGTTGTTGACACACGAAGCTTCCCTTATCTAATTTATCCATTCATTTCACACCAATACCTTTCGCGAATAACCAACAAAAGGGCAAATTTATAGACTGTACAACTTCATATGATAAGACATTGATATCCCCATATGGGTCCAAAATAAGTGCTTCACAATTTCTTAAAACTTGAACAATTTCCAAAATTAAACTAATTATAAAAATAAAAAAAGGAATATTGGTGCAATTCCCCCTTTTTTTTCTTTTCTTTTTTTTTTTTCTCTAGCTACTAGCAATAAAAAGAATCCAACATACAAACCTATGCTTTGTACAAATAATCAAAACCCAGGTAAAATAGAAATAATTATCGACTTCTTTTAGCAAACGGAAGCCAATACTTACAAGTAAAAAATTTTACAACATGAAATCCATGAATTTGAGCCAATTGAAGCCAGATCTTGTTACTGCTTTGTCGGCCTCCGTTGCACACGAAGAAGACGGCATCGTACCGCCACCGCCACCGCCACCGTCACTTCCACCGCCCATCGTTGTTGCACACAAGAAAAAGTTTCTGGATCCCAATTCCACCACCTGCTCGGCCCTATCCAAACCTGACCCACCAAACCAACAACAGTCAATCATTGCCTGACACGTTTTAATTAATATATTGTTAAAAATTTAAAAATATTTAGTAAAGAGATTATTTTTTTATTTAAATCATAATTCGTAATTTATTATAATATTTTATTTATAAAAAATATATTTAATATAAAAATAATTTAAATTCTTTAACTAAACGTCTGTTTTATTTTTTATTATCGGTAAATCGGTCTATTAGTAAAGTTAATTTTTAATCGCTAATTTAATTAAGATCGTGTTAAATTAAAAAAATATATAAAATAAATAGTTATTTATGCAAAAGCTGAAAATGAACTTTTTTAATATGTCTAGTAATATGTCTAAATTCATTGCTCATAATTTTTTATGTTGAAGATTCATTGTCAAATGAACTTTTATCAAAATATTAACCAACTAGACACGGACGATCATTCCAAAGAAGTATTCAGACCAATATTACTATTATAATTGGAAGTTAAAAGTCGTTATTAAAGATAAAGTCGATGAAACAAAAGTTAATAGAATCAACGACTCCGATTTGTTTCCGTAATTTAACACGGCAAAATAGAAACTTACATTCCAAGCTGAACTGGGAGTAATGGAGGTTGAATCGCGAGGGCTCGACGGTCGGCAAGATCGGCCGGCGACCTTCCTTAACGTACTGACAGAGCGCCGCCGCCACCAGGTCGCCTACGGTCGATTCCGGCGTCATCAACACCTGTACGGCCCCGACGCTCCCCTGAACCGTCACGTTCAGAAGCAGCTTCGTCAGCTTCATTGGCCGTTGCTGCTCCAACGACGTCGTCACGACCACGCTCCGGCTCGGAAGCAAATCCGAAACGGTTTTGGGCCGCCGAAGTTGAGATGTCGTCTCTGACGGACTCCGGCCGTGAAACGACGATGATTTCTCCGCCAGTCTTCCTCTCCGGTTCTTTTCCTCATGTCCTCTCCGGTGATTCTTTGGGCTTGCCATTTCTCTTTCGCAAATTATCTCGCCTGATCAAATAACAAATTCCAACTTTTGATTGTTTCTTGGTGGTTCACCCGTTACCTCAAGCGCCGGTAACGGAAGAATCTGAGGCGAGGGAAACCGAGAGCAGAGGAAGAGCTTTGGCTCTCAGGTTTCCGGTCACCGAGAGCTATCATATAATAACGGTAAATAACGAGACCAGAGAAGAGAAAAATCTGGCAAAAGTGCTGATGAAACGAAATACGGACGACGAAGAACAAACTTCAGACCTCCACTGAGTTTTATATGGAGAAAGAAGATGAATAAAGCGGAGTTAATAGAAGAATTAGAACTTCCCCCGGTTGGAGGCGACTGGCTATTGCCGGTTAAAGATGAGATAATGTTATCGGTCAAACGGTCAAATAAAGAGGGTGTGACCGGCTACAGCCCGCGACGTGGGGGTTCGACTTCGAGTTTCGGATCAGTTTCGAGTTTGGAGAATGCGAATGGAGACTCCCCCAGTTGCTAACGTGCGCTACAGTGAGATAGTTAGTGGGCGTTTTAGCGTTACATAGGTGACATACGAAGGACACGTGGACCTATTTGCGTGGTGATGTTTTCGCGCGTTTTAGAAACTCGTTGGACGTGCGTCACCCACTGAATAATTGCACTTCTACGGGGCGGCAGCGGCTGTGAAATTTATTTTCCGTGCGTCACATGTTTGGCACGTGTTGAAATTTTAATAATGAACAATAATAGGAAAGATTCCTTCCTCCGTAAGCACTACTTAGGTTAGTCTGTGCTGGGTCCCACCCAGAGGATGAGTATCTGGTGCATGCCTCTTTTATTTTATTATTATTTTTTTTAAGAAGTCAAATTTCAAACAGGTCTTTTACTTGTAGTAAAATATTTTTTTAAGGTCACTTTTTATATTTATTACTTAATAAGTATATTTTATTAATATAATATATTATTTTTAAAATAATAAATAAAATAATAAAATTCATATATAAACAGTAAAATATAAAAGTAATAACAATAATAATATTAGTATTTCTCAAATAATAATATCTTTATGGACTAGGTTTTTGGTGCTTAATACGTTATTTTTATTATTATTTTGGCTCGTAAAGATTCCTGTGTTGCATTTATTTATTCGAAAGTATTTATCGGAGTAGTTTTCAATGTAATTTAGATATGATAAAAGCATTATTAGTATGATATTGTTTATACGAGTAATGCTACGTCTATTATTTTTATTTTATTTCAACTCACATCATAATTGAGCTATCATTTTTTTATTAAACTATATGCAATATTTTAACATTATTTAACGTGACAAATTTTTAGATAGCTGTTGGTTAAAAAAAAAAAAGACAATCGGTAATTATGTTAATTTTTATGGTATTATTCACTTTACAAATTTGAGTTTTCAATTCGAATTGAAATGTGACATTTTTTGAGAATTTTTTTACTGTAGTAGAAAAAGTTAGATGTGACATTTTTTTAGAATTTTTTACTGTAAAAACCTAAAACTAAAAACTCGAATCGGTGAAATGAACAAGGCCTATATGTATTTGCATAGAAACTTAAAGAATTTTTTCACTACAAATAAAATCAGATTATATTTAAGGAGATTTTCTAGTACATTCAGTGTATTGGTAAGTCATATTTTTTTTAACTGTTAGATTTACGTATTTTTTGACTTTTACGTAATTTTTTATATATATGACCGATAAAAAATTTAACCTATTAATATGTTGATATACTTGAAAAAGGTCCCTTATATTTATTTTTTTTTTAAATGTATTTACTATAAATTCGATCTTTCATAAATTGCAAGTGTTTGCTCCCATGTTTCCTCGGATTAAGGATTTTGTACATTGATGATAAGAAATATATACTTAATTAATTGGTGATAATGTCACAAATTTTGACTTTGCAGCTAAACTGAATAATTAGGTGCCAAATAACTCAAAGACGTTCAACCAACGGCATGTAAGCTCTTGAGCTGAAAGCTTGAAGATTCAAGACGACCGCAGCCTAATTTTGTTGAAGATTAAAGATGAATCACCAATTTGAGTTTTCAGTTATAGATTTTTACAGTAAAAAATTATCATAAAATATCACATCTAATTTTTTTTACTACAGTGAAAAACTTTTAAAAAATGTCACACATCAACTCGAATTAAAAATTTAAATCCGCAAAATAAATGAGGCCGAAATGCACAATACTTAAATTTATATAGACTAATTTCTTTTACTTAATCTTAAGATGCATGATTGAGCATTGCATAATATTTTATTTTATTGTTTTGATTCAAAGCATTTCACAAGAAGATTTTTCAAAGACTCATAGTTTGACTCAAGTTTTACTTTTATTGGATTTGGACTATCCTCAAATAGTTTTGATTTTTTCTTATGTCTTCGTAATGTCTATTATATGTTATTTATGATCTCAACATGAATTATTTTTTCTATAGTTTTGTAAATGTTAAATTTCGTTCACTTCGCTTATTCGAGTTTTTAATTCGAGTTGAAATTTTATTTTATATGAGAGTTTTTTACTGTAGTAAAAAAGTTAGATGTGATTGTTTGTGAGAATTTTTTACTGTAACAAAACTCAAATTTTAAACTCGAATAAACAAAGTGAACGGAACTTTAGTTAAATATCATATTAAGGTGGGCAAGTTTCCTAACTCTGTAACGCTTTGAAAATTATCCAATTTTGATGACAATTAACGAATTATGGTCAACATTGGGAAGGTAAATGAGTGACCGAGAAGCACCACCTAATATGTGCAGAAGGTGGAAGACGGGTTTTAAGTAATAGCTAGCTTCATCACAATCGTATCGTTAGAGTATTTTTAATGCAATATTATAATTAATATGTTAATTATAAAATTTATATTTAAGTATAAAAAATACTTAATGTAATATTATATATTATGTTAAATTTTTTATATGTTATATTTTATGATAAATTTCTCACCAAATATAGTATATGAAAAAGAGTGCAAACCAACTAAAAATATGTCTAAAATGTAAAATAGGGTACACTCAGTATCACAAATCTTATGGTCCGTTCACTTTGCTGATTCAAATTTTTAATTCGAGTTGTGATTTGATTTTATGTGAGAACTTTTTACTGTAACAAAAAAATTAGATGTGATTATTTGTGAAAGCTTTTTACTGTAGCAAAACTTGAATTTTAAACTCGAATAAGCGAAATGAACGGGGCCTTATATTTTTAAAATTTACATAATTTTGCAACATAACTAGACATTTTCAAATTCACCTCTTAAAATAGACACTTTTATGTAATTATCAATTTTGGGATCCCACCTAATTAAACGTTTTGATGATTATGATTTCCTACTTAATTAATTAAATATTATTCTAATTAAATAAATTAAGGCAAATGGGCAGTGTTCAATTGGAACACACATGGACCAAAGTCCAGCAGGCGCCGAGGAAAAAGTGGCAGAAGACATGCGTCCAGGAAAATTGAGCTCCCGTCTCTGTCTATCTTGCTTTATCCAACTCACTTTTTGTATCCGATTCATTTATTCATACATAGTTGTTTGGCTTCTATTTTGTCACGTACCAATTATGGTTGTAATTACATCTAACTTCCCCACCAAAAAAACGAGAAAAAAAAAAGAAAAAGAAAGTTGTATGGATGTAGTAATGCACTTCTTTTCAATCATACTGCTTCAGCCCCCTCCATGGTCGGCAAAATTTGTGTGGCTGCTAGAAAATTTATTACAAGGAACGATAGCGTCACTCTTTTTATTATTTTTATCTCTTTTTGTGTTTATCGTTTAACACGTGAATTCTACTACCTCATTTTTATTAATATATTACGTTAGTCGAATTTACGTGTCAAAAAATAAACGTAAAAAGTGACAGAAAAAGTGATCTTAACATTTCTCATTTGTTACGTACTGAGACGTGTATATGATTCATACATATTTTATGCAGAGCTTGGTACTCTTTGTTCCCAAATCCCAAATATATAGTTGAAAGAACAGAGCAAAAGCAGCATTAAAATAAAAATAACACTTTGTGAATGCTATATAGATTTGCATACACGTTTAATACTATTGATTGATGAGGACAATAACATTATTTGTGTCCATGTTCAATTATTATATGCGTATATATTTCGTAAAACACTTAAAAAGACTAAAAAGTTTGACATTGTCGTGTGATAGTGTGTCGAATGCAAATTCTACTACTAATTAGATATGTTAATGAGAAAATTATCTTATATGACAATATGTTAGCCTTTACGTGTACATATTATAATATAAGTGGCAAACTTCAATATGGCGGTTATATAATATATGTGGACATCATCGTTTTGAAATGTGTTGCTTATGTTAGTTTTTAACTTATAAATTTAATTAAAATCACATCAGATTAAAATATATATATTAAAAAATAAATTTTGATACAAATACAAATCTAACCATTAAAAATAAGAATTTTTCAATAATACGCATAAGAGAAACTCTATTTTAACGTTGTCAGAGCACGGTCTAATCACGAGTACTGATAGTGAAGAGTTTGGTTTGGTGTCATGTAAGGTTTGAGCAAACTCTTAAGTTGCCAAGTTTAAGTTTAATTAATTGAAAACTGATAGTAAGAGACGTGTTGTAAGGCTTGAATACACAACACAAATTTATGTTTATGTTTTTGGTAAAAATGGGTGCGTAATTCATTTGGTTGCGTGCTTTTGCAGTATTTGATAAGAGAGATTTCCTTGCAAACCGCACCACCTGTTACCTGTTAGGGGAGAATTTGGTTTCTTGCCGGTTATTACATTGAAATGTAAAAAGGGAACTCTAGTCTGTGCTTATCTATATTGAACAACTATTTTTTATTATTTTTAATTATAAAAAAAAACTATGTTATTTATTTTTTAAAAAAGGTGAAAAACTGCACCCATTCATTTTACAATCAACCCACATAAAAGAGATAAATGGAAATAAAGGAATTTTATTTCTTTTTAACTCAAAGTGTTCAGACTGTTTTATTAGACACAAAAGAACTATTAATTCAGAATTATTTTCAATTTATATGTAATTTTTTATGAGAAAAAATATTATAACAAATCACGAATTATAATTTAAATCATAATATAAATTCTCATATTAAACACTCAATATATTCTATTTGTTTTATCGAAACCTTTGTTTAACTCTTTTTTTTTCTTTTAATTAAAGGGGACTTTCATATTTATCCACTCATTTTACAATCAAATCACATAAAAATTCTCCAGTAAACTTGTTAGCTAATCGTTCCAAAAAAAAAAATACAAAATACCCAATTTATAAAATATATATATATATATAATATATATATATAGAGAGAGAGAGAGATTGAAAAAAAATACAAAATACCCAAATTAAAAAATATATATATATATAATATATAGAGAGAGAGAGAGAGAGATTGAAAAAAAATACAAAATACCCAAATTTATAAAATATATATATATATATATATATAGAGAGAGAGAGAGAGAGAGAGAGAGAGAGATGAAGAACAATAGTTTATAGAAAGTGGATGTTATTCTTTGCATCCAAAAAAGAGAGAAGCAGTCAAATGGAGATACCAGGACTTCCCTTTTTGAAAGGTGAGGAATTCTTCTTTAAAAAAAAAATGATTATAAATAACTACTTTAAAAAAAATAACTGAGTGATTGTTTTTTTTATAAAAATAAAAAGATCATTTTACTAATTTCACTTTGTTAAATAATCACTCTAACAAAGTTTAACTAGAGGATTTTTTTCATTTTATTTTCTTTGAAATTTGTGCAGTGTATGTTTTTGATAAAAGGAAAAAAAAAAATTTCATTTGTTTTGCAATCAAATCACATAAAATTCTACACTCTTTCATGGACTTATTAACCAAAAAGCACAATTTTTAATTTTCAACAATTCCAAGTTACTCTTTAACTGTTTTATAATCAAATGAAAAACGAAAGAAAAACCAAACTATATCCAGAAAAAGAAAAAAAAAAGAAAAAGAAAAGAAAGAACCCCGAAAGAGTGTCAAGTCAATGGAGAAAAAAAATCAAAAGTTAAAAGATGCAATAAAAAGAGAGATAATGGAGAAAAAAGAAGAAAAAAAAACTTTAAAAAATAAAAATCTAAAAAAGAAAAAAAAAACGGCGGGGCAAGAAAAGGTGGGCAAAAAAAAAAAAAAAAAGGAGCTCTCTTTTTTTTTTTTTTTTTTTTTTTTCTTTACTTCTTTCTTTCTATATAACCTACATCAATCCACACGATAAATATGTGGCAACGGATTGTGACTTATACAACAGGTTTTTAATTTAAGTTGATATGTAATTTTATATGAGAGTTTTTTACTGTAGTTAAAAAATTAAATATGATTATTTTTGAGAATTTTTTACTGTAACAAGACTCAAATTCTAAACTCAAATCGGTAAAGTGAACTGGGCCTAAATAATTTCTTTGCATGTGGAGGAAGCCATGAGTAGTGTCCTATGTTTGACGTGGCCAAGGGTTGCGATCCACACGGCTCCATTGAAAGGCTATAAATTATTATTTTTAACCGTCTAAAAACATAAACAAAAAGAACCTAAAATGAGCTTAAGATGTTTAGTTTATAAATTTAAAATTATAATTTAAAATTATTTTTAATTTATGTGTATTTTTTATGAACAAAAATATTATAACAAGTTACGAATTATGATCTAAATCATGACACAAATCTTTACTTTAAATGCACAAAAATGCAACGGCAAGGGAAAAGCCATAAAAATGTACAAAGTAGATTAAGGCAATAACTTTCCGAACTCATTAGTTTGTTTTAGTTCCAAATAATTTGTTCAGAACAATATATATATATATATATATAATATATATATATAATTAGATTCTGATACGACAAATGGGGGTCACTTATATGAGATACTAGGACTCCCAAATATCCCGTCACATTCAGCGTGCCTACCTTAATATTATTGCTTTTGTCCTTTGTTTTTTCCTTCATATAGATGCATTGTATTCTTAGCCCTAGTTGCCAAGTTGGTGGGGGCATTACAGTGACTCTATTATAAACTCTATTTATTGTCTTATCGAAAATATATATATATATATATAGGTCTAAATTTTTATTATCATTTTTATTAATTAAATAATTATATTAATTAAAATAGTATTAATTAGGAATATAAAGTAGAAATTTAGACCATGCAATTTGAGGATAAATTCATCAATTTTCTCTTGTTTTTATTCTGAACACGGCCCTACAAAGAAATGAAAGGGCTGCAATAATTACAAGATAGTGAAATTATTAGATCAGGCTGATAAGAAGGAATAAGATTCTAATTTAGGGAAAACAAATTAAAAGTGGATTATATGAAAACATTTGGCAGCATCGTAGAGATATGTATCTGCGTCTATCCATTATTTTATTTTTCTTTATTGAGTTCGTATCATAGTTTGATAATAAAATTGTCCAAAATACTAAAATTCTATTCATTTCTCCGATTTGAGTTTTGTTACAATAAAAATTTCTCAGAAACAGTCACACTAACTTTTTATTACAGTAAAAAACATTCACATAAAATTATATATCAACTCAAATTAACGAACTAAACGAACCCTAATAGTATTTTGTGTTTTTCAATCAAGAGATGCATCACCACACCCCCAGAGTTAATATCCATTAATACTAGTTTATAGTACGTTTGTTTTTGTTTTTGATTTTTTTTTTTTTTTTTTCATGCTAGGGGTTATACGATATTTTAGACTGGCAAAAGTTACCCATATCGTCTGGTGGGGGAAAATATATATCCACTAATTTGAAAAGTGAGAGTGATGCAGAACATATTTAATTATGCATCGGTTGAGATTGATTTTTAATTATGGTTTTTATGCATTTAATTTAGCATTAGTTTCTCATAATAATTAGATAATTAGTTTATAAATTGGCTACGTTTGTAGAAGACAATTCAACTATGATATTGATGGATAATTCAACATGAATGTGTGGAGAGAATTTTTCTTTTATGATATTTGCACAAAAAGATCATTTTAGGCGACAAACCATCAAAAAGTCGTCACGTTATAATAAATGAAAACGTTATAATAAGTGCACCAATTCTTGTTTGTAAGAAAAACAATTTCTGAAAATGATTTTTGAAATCTTCTAACGGGCACAACGACTTACGAAAAACATGCAAATTATAGCAGTTTTCAGAGCACTAGTTTCACAGCGTCACTTCCTGTTTATTTGGTTAAGAAGAAGTACGTTTAAAATTAGTTTTAAAATCATTTTATTTTTTATATGAAACTGAAAATGAAAATATTTTTAATCTCAAACAAAAATTGTTTCTAAAAATGCGTTTAGTAATTTTATTAAGAGATTATTTTCAGTATAAGAAAAAATTAAAACTTCGTTTGGTTATATATTTTCACCCATTTGTCCAAAAAAAAAAAACATCTACCTAAAGAAATGGAACAAAAAATAAAAAGCAACTTCAAATCGTTTTCATTTTCTCACTAAACTAAAAAAAGAAATTGTTTTTGATTTTTTTACTTTTTTTACTCCAAATATATTTTCCCCCTCAATCTCATTTTATCTTAAAAAACGTGAAAAATAGAAATGGAATTGGTTCCAAACACGCTATTAGATATCATTTTGGAAATTTACACTCCAATGAGTTCCTTCCTGTTCTTTCTCTTCATATTCTTAAACTAGAGTACCAAATTAATTAGAAAGGGAAGCGAAGAAAATTGTAAATTTAGTGATAAATTATCTAGTTCAAGCAACAAAAGACTGACTCCGTTCATTTCACCGATTCGAATTTTGCTACAGTAAAAAACTCTAAAAAACAGTCGCATCTAACTTTTTCGCTCCAGCAAAAAACTCACATAAAATCACATCTCAACTCGAATTAAAAACTCGAATCAGCGAACTAAACCAACTCTTAGTATTCTTTTGAATTGCAAAGAGCAGTAATCAGACTCAATACTTCATTTTCTTGTTTTCATCTCTGCCTTTAAAAGCATAAACCAGGAAAAGCAAAGGCTCAATTGAAGTATTTGACAAAGGCAAAAATGACTGTAGCATTACAAAATTTGGACCTCAATCAAAATTTTCAAGTATACTGTTGTCAAAGAGGGGTAGAAAGTTGCTCACCAAATTTAGTCTCTTATATACTGTTCCAAATAATGAACTGGGGTGTGCAAAGACAATACAGTATCTAATTCGCTTTCCGGTGCAATGTGCAACCAAGCATGATTTCTTGCTCCCCGCAGTCTTCTGCTTCCTTTCGGCTTCACAGGAACAGAAGGATGCGATGGAATCTGAGATAAGGAACGCAGCCGATGTATCCTTCCATGGGGGCGGTTCTTCGATTGGAGTACAGGGGTTTGGCTTTCAGTGATCAACTTTCCCTTGCTTCCAAACACCAGAGGAAAACTAACTGAATCTGGTCTCTGCAGAAAGCCACTAGGGCATTCGGCACACAAGGGAGGAGTTGCCTTAACCATTGATCTACGCTTCTTCCACGATAAAAATGATTGTTGTAACAAGGATGGAACCTGAGATTTAATTTAATTGGACATGTCGTAAAGATGATGAGACATGAAACGGAAAAGAAACGTAAATGACGTATTGGAACATTGAGATTTATAACTTACTCCGGAGACGAGGCTACTAGTAGCAAACGATAATGAAGATGTTGAAAATGGAGATGGCCTGGATTGGCTTCCCTTTTGGTCATTCTTACTTGGATTCTTATCTGTATTATTATTAGCAGAACCAAAACTTGATGGAGCGTCATCATCATCACCGCCATCATCACCATCTTCCTCTTCCTCCTCCTCTTCTTCTTCTTCTTTGACTTCCACCTCTTCAACTGAAACTCCCTCATCTTGTTTAGGCAATTGCAGAGTATCTTCCGTTACCTCCATACCTATTTCTGCTTTCTTTTCCTCTTCTTTTTCCTCCCTTTCTAACTCTTCATCCATGTCCTCAATAGCCTCTTCAAGGCTTATCTCAGCCTCTATCAGTTCAAGTTCTTTCTCGATCAGCTTCATCCTCAACTCACTAGCCTCTTTCTGCTCCTCGGTCCATTTCTCTAGTTTATCAAAAACTGGCATGCATGCTTTTTCAACTGCTGAAATAAAACGCTTAAAAGTGCCCTCCTTCTCGCCAGTATCTCGTCCATAAAACTCATCGAACCCAAGGGGTAGGTACTCAACCTTTTCAGGATCTGCAACTTTCCCATCTTCCGGCTGCCAAAATAAGCGAATCCCATGCTCCTCATCATCTCTATAATTGATTAAACGTCCAGTTGGCTTATGTAGGATTAGGGGATCTTCATTATGCACAGGCTTTGATGGATCTTCAGGATCAGGCTCTGGTTCTCTGTTAACGAGAACAAATTCTGGAGTATCATCTGATAGAGGAATTGTAATATGGGTCAGACAAGCAACAACTTCTTTAATCCTTCCCCCCCTTTTTTGTTCCTTTTTGCAGGGGAAGGACAAGTAATTGAAATATCACTAAACTGTCGGGAAGTCATAAATAAAAAACCAAAACTAGTAGTTTTGAAAGTGGGGATATTTTTTTTTGTGGTCTAGTCATATAGTTCTTTCTTTGTTTCTCGGGTCTAAACAAGAATGTAGCAAAGGACTAAAAAGATGTAAATTGATTATCAATAAACTTTTATCACAAAGGAAAGATAGAAAGATACGCATAAAGAACATGCCATAAGAGTTTAAGAGATATCATCCAATTTTCCTTGACTGAGCAATGTGAAGAAGTTATCAGCCTATGTAGGCAGGCAAGGGTCACATCTAACGAACTCAAACTACCAAAGAAGGAATGTACGAAGGACAGAACGGTTTCAGCTTTCGGGAAGGCTACCCCATATTATACCCCTCTTTCATGTGTCTGGTTAGACTTAAATACCCACATCCCTTGGTTTCTCAGTCAATCATTATAACCAGGATTGCATGGGAGAGGAGTGAGGAAACAAATACCTTTTGACCACCAGTACTCGAGCTCGGCAGGCATAGGTAATCTTAACGGAGCTTTATAAAAGGAGTTTAACCACATTTCCCTTTCCTTGTCCACCTCATGCACATATGTTTTCCAATAATCAGGGACCTGCAAAGGGAAGATGCTTATTCTAACTTTTGTGGACTTTTTAGATATAATTTTGAATCTAAACATCTTAAATTATAAAATAAAAACATATTGTCACTTAAAGGGGAACTCACTTCATAGAATTGGTTTATAAAGCCTGGCGCCATCCACACGTCTTCTTCCTCATAGAAATAGGGATGTTGGGGATCGCTATATGGGCCCCTCTCTTCCCGAACCACTGCAAGGTAAACAAAGACCAATACATGAACAGCAGAAGGTGATAGAATGATTAAAAGACTATAAACAAGATTTCTGTGAGAAGGAACTAGTTAATGAGTAATTCTAACAGTATGACCAATAAAAATGCTTTAAATCACATAATCCCATGTTTCGCAAACGCTGAACATTGATATAACATATGGACACATGGTTATGCATGAAATGATCAGAAGAGAGAATTTGTTGAACCACGTAAACAAATGAATGACTAACGCTTGAAACATTTTGTAACTATTTCTGATCATTTAGTAAATCACGTATACCCACATAAATAAAAAAGTGAGACTTCCTTTTGATTATACATCAATTAATTACCATTCTGTTCATGCCATTCTTTTCCTGCTTTTTACTACCAAATTCCCAAGATATAAGTTTTGCAGAAACTAAGGTGACAGTACTTTGCTTAATATCTCTTCCCGAAAACATACTACAAACATGTTTTTTTTTTAATCTGAAATACCACAAACATTTAAACTACATACTTCCATCAGGCTTGTTTATGAACATCCGGGCCTTAGCAGCAGCTACTTCTGCTATACCAGCATGCATCTGAAAAATAAACGGCATATTGGATATAGAAGTCACTCTAAAAGAGCTTATTTTTAACCAACTTTCCCTTCATTATGCAAATACATAAAAGAAACAAGTGAACAAATACCGCTGATATCTCCGCATCACAACCATAATCATCCTCCAATAGTTCCCCAAAGTAAAACCTACCCTGCAAGCATAGTAAAAATACTTGTGTCAGTTAAAAAGAATGGAATAGAAAAAATGACAGGCAACATACTGGATTTATTTAATGATTTACAGTAATCGATATAAGCCTAATTTGCACTCTTTGTGGGCTAGTATTGTACAGATTACAGATGTCTAGTTTAATCTAATTTCTACTATATATAAATTACACAAATCCACATATTCATCTAGTTTATACAATTTTCAAAGAACAAAAAATAATATGTCCTTAGAAAATAAAGGAAAGTATTAGAAACCCATTAGGTAGAATTCACCCTTGCAAAACCAGCTTACTAGGTGAGGATCCAGAACTTATAAGCCCACTAATTATTTTACAATCATCCCATGTGGGACATTTTGGTATCTAACATTCTACCATGCTCTGCAACCGTCGTCCACGGCGACCCAACTTCCCAGCTAGATGAATTCGCTTCTCGCCTTCCATCAGGTAGCAAGCCTCTCCAGGTTGGCCCATTCACAGCAACAATCACAAAATTGTCGGCATATCCACCACTCTTGGGCCTAATTCAGCGGCAATCTACATTATCAACACTAACCTGACAGTAGCCCTTTTCTTTCTGACAACTTCACTCGGCTACTAGTATTTGACGTTTTAGTAGCTTTGCAGACTTTTTTCCTTTTATTTGTGTGTGTGGGTGTGTTTGTGG
This sequence comes from Morus indica, assembly GCA_029231665.1. Taxonomy (NCBI): domain Eukaryota; kingdom Viridiplantae; phylum Streptophyta; class Magnoliopsida; order Rosales; family Moraceae; genus Morus; species Morus indica. Next base: position 25,092,361 of record JACAGA010000001.1, on the reverse strand, counting down.
CATCTAATGGATTTCAGCACTTCATGATTATTAATTTAGTAATCAAGATAATTATTTCATGCACATACAAAGACAGTGCGCTCATTGATCTCATATACACCACATCCATGCATCCTGCCATGCTTCCACTCACCAGCATATCGGTATCGACCCTTCTCGCTGACATAGAAAGCAAACATCAATGAGATTCCCATGCAACAAAATACCATCTCAATAAATTATATGAAAGATAAAACTACAATCTTAAATACGATACTAAATAAAACAACTACAAAGTTCCAATGCTAATATTTGGCCTAAATTTGACTTAGTTGGAAAAAAAAATATATATATACAGCTTTCGTTAAAAGCAACAACAGTTTAAGAAATCTAGCTTACGGCTTCCGCCCAAATTGTCTGATCCACTCTTCATTCTCATAGAAAGGTATTTCATAGTTTCCTCCTGCCAAACTAATGCTGTCTTCAATATCCATCTCCAGCCATTCTCTATCTTCTGGGGTCATATAGTCTCTTGATATTATTTTCCCTTCGGCACGCATTTCTGCTTCAAGCCTAATAAAGTATAAAAAAAAAAACTCCCTATGGATTAATCGTTCCAAGAAAAGAGTTCCAAGGTTCTAACTGCTGAGAACTTTTGAGTACTTACATAAGCCATTAGGGATAAAAAAAATAAAAATAAAAATAAATAAATAAAAAATAAAAACCATACTTGGAACCTGGCACAGGTTCTATATCAGGTATATCAACTTCAACAACTCCATGACCCTCCATGTTATTTTGAAGCCACTCACCTTCATACCTATTGAAAAACATGTGTTAAGAAATACATAGATGTAAATGCAAGATACATCCTAGACAAAGAAAGCATGAAGGCACCTTCTACTTAATACGCATGCAATGGAAGAGGAGGTAAAATACTAGCTTCTGAGTCTTCATGATTGCAGAAAAAAGATCAACCAAATCATAGTCTTTATAATCCCGAATATCGGCGTGGGACATCCTCATCCTCACTGATTATTTTTTAACACTATAGGGAGTAAACAATCATTTCTGAAAGTTTGGTTATTTGTATCAAAATAAGCTATTAGTTTTGTTAAAATTCATACTACCATGAATATGATAACAGAACTAGTTTTACAAGTAAGATACACAAAAAGGACTAGTCAACCTCACATATGGTTGTGCTGATTAGATACAGAAACTGACCACAATTAATACTTAAAATTTTGGTTTAAACTATAAAGTTCTCCTTTCTACTTCAGATAAACTGACATTAATCTTAAATTTTCTTTTCACAATCTCTATGCACATTTGTACATTGTGTGTGCGGGTTTTTTTATTGTTTTTTTTTTTTTCAATGTGTCAAGATTGATATGGAAGTCCACATGTGGCTACTTGTTCTTTTACTGGGTGATTGCTAATTGAACACAAACCTCATTGGTTTCTTTACACACAAAGGCCCTAATGCAGGGGCAATAAAACAACTATGTACGTCAAATGGATGATTATTGTTCCTTTTAATATATATATATATATATATATATATATATATATTTCCTAGCACCCTCTAAACAAATAATTATTGGAACACTTTCTAAATTTTCAATCCATTGCACAATTACAGAGCAAAGGTACTTAGGTAGCCAGCAATAAGTAAAAATGCATGCATAAATACCAAAAAAAAAAAAAAAAAAGCTCGGATAGACAAACCTGACAAGCCCCTGTTCACCAACATAAACACCTTTTCCATGAGCTAAGTCATCCCAAACAGTGCCCTCATACCTTGCACAAAGAGCATAGTCTTAAGTCACAAAAGGCACTACGAAATGAAAACGGACACAAAACAAGAAATTTCATCTTGTTGTTCCAGTAAGATTGCAACTACAAGTAAATTCTAGTGGAAACAAATACTCTCGAGCTGTCATTTATTTAACGAAAATGAGATAGATTCAACCTTACTAGTGCGCTTAAGAAGCTGTAGAAATAAGGCCACAACCAACCATCTATCCAAATGAGGTAAATACAACAAACATAAATCATTGGTTATTTTCAATTAGGGAAAGAAAGAACCACTATTACTGCCTCAACAAACAGAGACGATGAAACGACGACATCATTGATTGAATTCTGACCATATTAACCGCTAAGTACGTTCTAGCAGAAGGAAATACCAATGAGATGCGGTCAATTCATTAACAACAATACTGATTCAGTTAAGAATTCAAAGAAAATGAAAATGAGATAGATAGTAGTGCAGACAAAATCCCGACTCATTTCAAGTTAAACCAAAAAGAAACAACAAGTACTGCTGAACCAAAATTACACCACTCAAACAAGCAGAAACTGTACAGCAAGAGCATATAGTTACACACTGCCATCTGTCTAGTGAAAATGAGTTGGACGACACAAACCTAAAGCCATGCCTTCCATCAAGAACAATCCTAAATAGCAACATTTCTAGAATTTCTTCTTTTTTTTTTTAATAAGACTAACCATCCAACAAAAACGAAATTGTTACCACAAGCACATTTCGCCAATAGAATCCCAGGATGATTAAAAAGAAGAAAAAGGGAAAAATAAACAAAACCAAATATCCACCAATGAAACCAAACGGAGAAAAAAAAAAAGCGGAGCAAAATCACCTCTTTCAGAATCCTGATTCAATCTTGGCAACGTATTAACTACTAAATCCATAAGCAACTAATAAGTATCATTCCACCCCCGATCAAGCTCTTTAAAAAATTGTCGTTACAAACATTACTGGAAAGCTATGGATAACCTTCACTCTCTTTTTTCTACTGACTAAAGCAATAAGCGAAAGAAATCCCAAAGGCAAAACAGTACTCACGAGCTGCAAGCCAAACCAAATCAAAGCTAAACCATCAAAAACAAAACACAATTACAGTAAGTTGTGTTGTGAGGTAAATATATATGCATACTAACATATTATATATATATATATATATATAACACTCACGAGCTGCCATCGGGGAAAATGTAGCTGACCCAGTTAAGAAATTCCTCAATCCGATCCAACTCCTCAATGACGGACTTGGGGTTGGATATATCATGGTGGTTGTCGGGTATGACAGGATAAGGCTTCCGAAACGGGACGTAGAACGGCGCAATGGGTGGGTCCCGGCCGGCCGCAACCTCCTTCCTGACAACCTCCCAATCCTCCTCGTCGGCCCAGGCCGGGTCCCACCCTGGCTTGGTCATCTCCAGCGGAGCGTCGCCCCAGAGCTCCATCAGATCCTCCTCCTTCCAATTCTCCGGGTCCTTGGGGAAATCAAAGAGTTCCTCGTGGTCTACGTAGTCCCTCTCCTCCTCCTCTCTCCTCCTCCTCACCCTCTTGCTGTTGAGAACCTGGTTGAACAACCCCACGTTCGTCTCCGGAGAGTTGTCCAACTCGTCTATTTCATCGGTGGGTCGAACGTAGGCGAGGGCCTCTTCGGGCTTATCCGTCTTCTCTTGCTCCGTCTCTGATTCGGATGCGGAATCGTCCGACTCGGAGTCTGACTCGTCGGAAGAGGAGAATTCTTCATCTTCGTCTTCTTTTTCTTCGCCTTTTCCGTCCGATTTTGGGTCGGTTTCCTTGCTTGCATTGGGTTCTGTGAAGTCCTCCATTGCCATTGTTTCCTGGGTTTTCAGAGCTAAGAAGAAGATGAAGAAGATAAGGTAGCGAAGTGAAGAGCGAACAATCCTAAGGCTTCTTTTTGTTTTGTGCAAGAACAAGCTGACTGAAATGAGACCGAGGGTTTTTTGTTTTGTATCTCTCCCTCTCTTTTTTCTTTTTTTTTTATTTCCTCGTAATAATGTCTCACTCAAATTTTGCAATCGTAATTTTGATTTTTATACTTGGATCCAATAATTTTAATTTTACTGCCATGTTTCTTATCTCGTAATAAAATTAAATTTTAAAAAATTTTCAATCATAAAATTCTCATCAATCAATCAACATCACTAATTTAAATACATTAATAAAGAGAGAGAAAAAAAGTGTGTCTATTGTGAGTGTGTGCAGTTTTTTTTTTTTTTCTTTACTGCTAGGGTTCAATTTGAAGGCAAATCTTAGACAGATTCTACTATGTAATGTCTCATACACCAAATTATAGACTAAATCAATAATATTGAACGTATTTAGAATTGATCTCATTTTTATTTTTTATATTTTTTAAGAAAGAAAAAATGAAAACGTTTTCAAAACGGTATTTGGCGTAATAAAGACAAAAAACGAAAATGAAAACGATTTTTTAGTTTAGTGTAAAATGAGAGATAAATAAAAAATGACTTTTAGTCATTTTTCATTTTTTATTTTCATTTTCTTCTCTCTCGAGCAAGAGAGAGAACTGGAGACATTAATGGGGGCGTTTGGTATGCAGTAATCTTAAGAATGAGAATGAGAATCTGCAATATTACCATGTTTGGTATAAGAATTATAATTTTTAGATTCCCAAAAAAGTGATTACCATGGGATTCACTTTCCCTCATTTTAAGGTAATTTGAATACCACCCAACATGGTGTTATTCAAATTCTCAGGAATCTCAAAATCATGAGAATCTTATTATTATTATTATTATTATTATTATTATTATTATTATTAGTTTTTTTTTTATTATTATTATTATTATTGTTATTATTATTATTTATTATTATTAGTTTTATTATATTATTATTATTATTATTATTATTTATAGTTATTATTATTTATTATTATTATTAGTTTTATTATTATATTTATTATTATTTTTATATTATTATAATCATATAATATTATTATTATTATTATTATTATATTATTATTATTTTATTATTATGGATATTCTTCCATGCGAACAACCAAACACAGTAATGTAATATTTCTAAGAATTTGAAAAAGATTCTTGTATGAAACTAAACACAGTAATGTATTATTCTTAGAATCATATTACCCTCCATCACTTTCCTGGGAATATGATTCCTACTGATTCATGCATACCAAACGCCCAGTAAAGGGTTTTTTTTCACTAAAAGCAATCTCATGATAAAACTACCAAAACACATTTTCAAAAATGATTTCTGTCTGAAATTAAAAACGTTTTTATTTTCATTTTCATACAAAAAATAAATTCATTTTGGAACGAGTTTCAAACGCGTCCATTATATTTCAAAAAATTTTAAAAAATCAAAATAATAACAACATTAAGGTGATGTTTGATTCATGTGTTCAGAACTATAGTTTATGATTTTGATTTTTAAAATCTAAATTTTTTATGAGAGAAAAACACTGTAACAAACTAAAAACTATGATCCAGAACTAGACCAGAACCCTTGAAACAAATGGAGCATAAACCTATTTCAACAATATACTAAAATCATGACATAAATCAGATCCAAACTAATTAATTTTACAAATTAAACATCAAACAACATTTTTTTAAAAGCAATCTAATTTTTAAATAAAAATAATTTTATAAAATATAAACCAACACTATCTATGCTCCTATACACACGGTTGCCATACGCTACAAGTGTCTCACACGCCATCGTATTCAATCTCGAGTGACAACACCGCCCATATCTATGATCAGAAAACAACGACAATCAAAACCCCGTAACTATCTTGACAAATCTCGACCGAAAACTTCGTCATTTGCCCCTACAAAGTCGCGACTCATAACAAAATTCGAGCAGCTGCACCCTGCCAATCTATCGTATCTCCTCCATCAACACTGGTGTCGACTAACTTATCATCGGCCCCACATCGAAACCCATGCTTTACCTTGGTCAACGCCACCTAAACTCTCCCGCAAGAAGGGGAACATCATCTATGGCGACAATGAGGAGGGAGAGGGAGATCATGAGAGACCGCGTTGTTGGTGCGCAAAGTGCATCGTCGCCGGCATGGATTGAGCTTTGATGGTGAAGTCGCCACCGACTATGGAAGCTCCTCAAGCTTTGGATAAGTTAGGGTTTGGTTTAGACATGTTTTAAAATCAAAGGCTGAGATTAAGAGTTAAAAGTGGTTAATGGTTGAGATTTATTTTTAGGTAAAATTGATTGTTTCTTTTAATGAAAAGGAAGATGTGATCATGTGTGGGAGCTTTCATTATAATTCGATATTCACTTGTGTTTTCTCGCCGTCTTTAATCTGGTGACTATAAATAAAACACCCTAATATAGAACTTCCTTTTTCTTTTGTGTAGTTTTGTGGCCTCTGTAACCTATTTTTTTCCTCTCTAAATGGACCTAATTAAGATTGGATTTCACGAAATTTTAGGACCCGTTTAGTTCACTGATTCGAGTTTTTAATTTGAATTAAGATGTGACTTTATATAAAAAAAATTACTGCAATGAAAAAGTTAGACGTGATTGTTTCTGAGAGCATTTTACTGAACAAAACTCAAATTTTAAATTCGAATCAGTTAAATAAAAGGGGTCTTAAAGTACCTTACAATATATGCACTGGGCTGACCCAAGTAAATGTGAGTGGGTGAAATTTTCAATTATGCATTCACTTAAAAAAAAAACACACACACACTGTAACTATGTCCCTACTCAATAATTGAAATATATAAATAATGCCTATACATTATAAGAAATTATAAATATGGGCCAATTGAAATATCTAATTTTATCCACTTCCTAAAAAATTATCTAATAATTATATGTGATTGTTTCTGAAAGCATTTTACCGTAGCAAAATTTGAATTCTAAACTCAAATCAGTTAAATGAACAGAAAGTACCTAACAATATATGCACTGGATTGACCTAAGTAAATGTGAGTGGGTGAAATTTTCAATTATGCCTTCACTTAAAAAAAAAAAAAAAAAAAAAAAAAAAAAACACTGTAACTATGTCCCTACTCAATAATTGAAATATATAACTAGTGTCTATACATTATAAGAAATTATAACTATGGGCCAATTGAAATATCTAATTTTATTCCACTTCATAAAAAATTATCTAATAATTAGATGTAATTGTTTCTGAGAGTTTTTTACTGTAACAAAATTCAAATTCTAAACTCGAATCAGTTAAACGAACGGGGTCTTAAAATACCTTACAATATATGCACTGGGCTGACCTAAGTAAATGTGAGTGTGTGAAATTTTCAATTATGCCTTCAATTTAAAAAAGAACACTGTAACTATGTCCCTACTCAATAATTGAAATATATAAATAGTGCCTTATAAGAAATTATAACTATGGGCCAATTGAAATATCTAATTTTATTCCACTTCATAAAAAATTATCTAATAATTATATGTGATTAGTTCTGATAGCATTTTACTGTAGCAAAATTTAAATTCTAAACTCAAATCAGTTAAATGAACAGGGTCTTAAAGTACCTTACAATATATGCACTGGGTTGACCCAAGTAAATGTGAGTGGGTGAAATTTTCAATTATGCCTTCACTTTAAAAAAAAGACACTGTAATTATGTCCTTACTCAAGAATTGAAATATATAAATAGTGCCTATACATTATAAGAAATTATAACTATGGGCCAATTGAAATATCTAAATTTATTCCACTTCATAAAAAAATTATCTAATTATTCATGATACTACAACTGAAATTTTTTTTTTCCCCTCTACCACCAAATATATGACGGATTTGATAAAAGTGAAATTAAACTTTTTCCTTATAATAATTATTGAATTTAATTTGAAATCAGATTGCACACATATATATGTCTACATAATTAAGAGAAAATGGTTTTTTTTTTATGCTTAAAAACGTTTCGTTCAACTTTTTTTTTTTTTTGGGCTATTGTCATTCTTGCAGGAGAAAGAGAGGGAAAGAAAAATACTATGTTTGCTTTTTAGTAAAATTACCACATGTCAAAATCTAATTAGAGTTCTCTTTAGTGATACACGTGGCGGTCTTCAGTTGGTTTTCTCATTTTAATGGAGACGTGTCACCAACCAATTACATCAAGAAAACGAGCTCATGTGAACACGCAGCACAATTAAGCGCAAATGTGAAGGTTGGCGGCCACATGTCGCCTATTTATTAGCTGGAACAAGATTGTGGCGGGGGAGGACAGCTGACACCCTGCTACGGATCCCACTGGACACGCCTTTATCTAGACGTGGAATGCACGTGCGAATCGCCGCCGTTGGTCCTCGTTCACTTCGCGGATTCGAGTTTTTGATTCGAGTTGAGATGTGACATTTTCTGAGAGCTTTTTACTGTAGCAGAAAATTTTAATGTGACATTTTCTGTGAGCTTTTTACTGTAGAAACCTAAAACTAAAAACTCGAATCGGTGAAGTGAACGATGCCTATGATTTGAATCATGTGATTTGAATCATTTTTTATTTATGTGTATTTTTTATGAGAAAAAATATTATCGTAAATCACGAATCATGATTCAAATCAGAGAATAAATCTAGGAATCAAATGGACTTTTAATTTATTTTGAATTGCTTTGTCCATTTTAACAGTGTCTTGCACTAGCTTTCTGATACTAGTCAAATAAAAATAAAAATACACTAAAAATAAAATAAAATTACACCAATTAAATAAAAATCAAATAAAATAAAACTATTTTAAAACACAATAAAGAAAAGTAAAATCTCAAGAGCTAAGTGATATTTGTGAAAATAGTAATAAAATAACTCTATTTTATAGAGTTATTAAGACCCTATTTATTTTACCAATTTGAGTTTAAAATTCGAGTTTTATTACAGTAAAAAATTTTAAGAAACAGTCATATCTAATTTTTTTATTATAATATACAACTCTTATATAAAATTACTTATCGACTTGAATTAAAAACTCAAATTAATGAACTAAGCATGCCGCAAACGTTTCCCTTTTTTTCTTTTTTCTTTTTCCTCTGTCATTCTCTTTGTTTTCCTATTTTTTGTTCTCTTTTTTTTCCCTACATTTTCCCCCTTTCTATTTATTTTTTATTCTTTTTTTCTCTTGCTTTTTTTTATTCCCATATTTTATTTTTATTTCTCTCACTTTTCTATTGTTTTTTTTGCACCTCCCCAAATATTTTACATCTTTCAAATCTATCTATGTCGTATTACTAAGCTCAATCGGTTTCTTCCCAAAATTTACGTTGCAAAATGTTTTTTTTTTTTTTTTTTTTTTTGCCTTTGCTTTTTCGTTTGTTCGTTTTGTCTTCATTAAATATTTATAGAGTTAAATATAGATATTGTTATTAAATTTTTCTACAAAATCCCGCGCGAACTAGTGTGTATGTAGTTATGTATATACTATTTGTTACTAATAGAGAATTAATAAAGAAATTAAAACAACCTCCATATATACATGTGTATTATATATATATATATATACACACACATATATAGTTTTTTTAATAGTTATTTCAATATAGGTGGGTATTATTATTTAATCATATGGTGTTCATCATACCGTTAAATATGACGGAGTCAGGATTTGTAATTGTGAGTGGAGGCTTAATTTTCTTTTTTTACATAAATTGAATTTTTTATTATTAATTTAATGAAATATACATAAATTTAAGTGGGGGCTAAAATAGTCATCCTTAATTTTTGTGGGGGCCAAAAAAAATTTATGTAGAGTTAAGAGAGATTAAAATGAATTTTTTTTTTTTCCAATTTTTATGGGGGCTAACTTGTTAATTTTATAAGAAAATATCTGAATTTTTAAAAGAACAAAAATGTGAGTGTGGCGGCTTAAGCCCCCTCCCATCTCTACATTGGCTCTGTCCATACGTTAAAATAAATTTAATAATTAACTAAAAATGTATAATAATTAATAAAAATAACCAAAACGTAACTATTAAAAATCATTTCTACATTATGGAAGAATGCATATGCGTCTTTTAACATGTTATTATGATAACCATAAGGAACGGCCCAAATAAACGACGACAGACCTGGTAATGAACGTGACAAGAAATAATAAATATTAAAAATCAAACCCATGTGCGTAATATATGTATATATGGGCTTTGATAATCTATTGCTTTTTTTTTTTGTGAGAATTAATATTCTTCATTTTTTTTCCTGCGGAATGATATGTGCTTGACATATTGTTTTATGTGCCAAGTTAATGTCGTCAGGATCAATTAAAAGTAGAGATGCAACAATAGACTAGGGTCTGTGGGCCGGCCTAAACTCATCCTAATACCGTGACAGGTTGGGTAAATATGACCCGTCACTATTTAAGGCACAACTCAACTTATAAATATTAGTGGACTGAGCTGAGCCAATATATATCAGCTCATTGACCGATCCGGCACGGCTCATGAAAAACCATGGGTCAGGTTAGCCCGTTTAGGCCCATAAGTGCCAGCCCATGTAAGGCCCATATAAGCCCACAATGGGGGAAGCCAATAAATTCAATATGATTGGGTTGATGACTTTGAAAATTTGGACATTTTGATACTCCCAATAATACTACCATTGGGAGTAATACGTTATAATTATAAATAATATTTATTTTGTTATGTTTGTTTTCTCTTTTTAAAGTAATTTTGTAAACATCTTATGCATAATTATCATGATTGTACTCTTTTTTCGTTACTAAGATTTTGTCCTACTGAGTTTTCCTTAGAAAGGTTTTTAATGAGGCAATCGTAAATAAAATATCATTTTTCATATTTTCATTGACAATTCAAACTTTATTTGTTAACTTGTTTCAAAGTTTAAAAATAAAAAATAAAAAAAATATATTGAAAATTACATGCTTAGATGAGCTAGGTCATCTAAACTGATGATGGGTCAAGATGAGCCAGCCTATTCAAGACTCATAGCACGGCCCATATTGGCCCACATAAAATTGACCTGTGGTGTGAGCTTGGCTGAAGTAATTCTTATATGGACCGGCCCGGCCCACAAATTTTATGGGCTGACTCGGCCCAGCCAACGACCCACGTAGGGCTAAGGATAACGGGTCGGGCGGGCCGTTCCTGCATTTCTAATTAAAAGTTAGCATTGACCTAGTTAAGAATTGACTTGACTTCTAGAAAATAAACCCATGTAATGGCATGGTCTAACGTAAGAATGACAATTCGGGTAGCGACATGACGACACGATTCGAAACCTGTATGAAGTTAGTAGGTTTGGATTTATTAGAAATGAGTTTGAGTCATAATCAGGTTGACACGGTTAACACGATTAATAAATGTGTTGGGTTATGATTGACCTCCTAACACGAATTGACACGACTAACTAAATGTATCATCTGCAATCTAATAATATGTGATATAACATGAAAGTTTATATGACATATTAAATACAAATAATGTGAATTTCAATATTTGAAGGTAAAATTCATTTATTTTTCTTAAAGGAAATGATAAGTTGACCAATAGACATGTTAAATATGTATTGACTGTGTTAAATAAGTCATTATTATATTAGTTATTTATTCAATATATTAATTTAAACGTGTTTTACAGGTTGACACGATTAATAATTGAGTTGTGTTTAGGTTAATATTTTTGACACGTTTAATAAACAGGTCGTATTTTGGTTAATATTTTCTAACACAATTAATAAATGAGTTGACACGAACACAATCTACTAACACTGAGTTACCACCATAGTCTAACGTTTAAACTCTCTTTATTTTTACTATATCGAAAGTACGCCATTTCGCTGTACATGTATCTCTTGTTGCTTTCCTCCAAACCATCTTTCTCTTATTTCATCTTTATATTTAAATTTGACGTATTATTTTTAGTATTATTATAATTACTATTATTATTATTATTATTGCTGTTATTATTATTATTAACTACGTTATAACATATGACTTAGAAGCCTTTTTTCACCAAGATTAGATTACAAGACAGCTGACATGAAAGTAGGTGAGAAAAAATAATAAAGAATTTTTTTGCTCAACTACCACACCTTGTTACAAAGAAAATTTAGCTACAAAACTTTACGTACATACATAAGATAATGCAAACAATTCTAAACTTTCATAGATAGAAAGACTACTTTTTTGTTTTTATGTTTTTGTTTTTCTTGTTTTTTTGGTTGAACACGTAGAAAGACTAGTAGACTACAGCACGTTTTACACAAGACTACACGTGCCATAATTTGACACGTTTTCATACGTATAAGAAAGTTTTGTCTCTCTTTATCCACAAAAAATAAAAAATAAAAAATAGACAAATTTTCAAGTCTCTTAAGCATTTTTTTTAAGTCCGTTTAATTTACTGATTTAAGTTTTTAATTTGAGTTAAGTTATGATTTTATGTAAAAAAATTTTATTGTAATAAAAAATTAAATGTAATTATTTTTGAGAATTTTTTACTGTAATAAAATTTAAATTTTAAACTCAAATTAATAAAATAAATTAGTCTTTATAACTTCACGTAATGGGAAAGTGTGGTGGATTTTTCTGTGACGAAGAGCTTATGTTGTTAATAAAACACCTGTAGAAACAAAGCCAGCTTGTTTAACAAGAAATTCGAGAGGAGTATTTGACATGTATGGTCCATAAATTATTTAATACCGTTTATTTTATTAATTTAAATTTATAATTCGACTTGAAACGTATTTTTATATAAATTTTTTACTGTATAAAAATATTAAATGTGATTATTTTTAAAATTTTTTTATTATAATAAAACTCAAATTAATAAAGTGAACGAGATTTTAGTAAGTAACAATCCTCTCTATTATTTTAATTTTGATAAAATAATTTTCGAAACTCTTTAAACATTAATAATTTTACCTTTCCTTTTAAGTCCGTGAAGTTTTTAACAAAATGTGTCACGTGTAAAGCATGCAATCTCGTATGAAAGGGTATTTTAGTAAAATTACAAATTGGTTCTAATTTAGCAAAAAGTAATTTAAAATTTTTTAAAAAAAAAACAAAAAAAAAAAAGAAAGAAAGACGCACACCAAAAATGGGAAAATCAAGCAACTGAAAGTGCTCTGTACTTAACGCTACAATCAATTTTTGGTACCTTTTCTTAACCAAGGAGAGGACGACGTCATGGACGAAGTGGGAGTGGCCAGTGAGGCGGCAGTGGGGGACGCCGCCCAAGGAGATCTGCAGCGTGCGAGGTCCCCATCCCAACGCTTCGGCGCGCGAGGTGGTCGTCGTGCCCATGCAGCTTCGGCCTTCAGCGTTCAAGATCTCCGCCCCCAAGCCTCCCTCCTGCGCGTAGAGCTCCGCCATGTGGCTCCTCCGGCAAGGTCGCCGTTACGGTTGAGAGTCGGGAAGAAGGAAAAACGGAGAGAAGGAGAGTATCCGATACTTTTGTTTCCTTTTTTTTTTTTTAATGAAAAAATGTGAATGATGTGTTTTAATATTTTTTAAAGAGTTAATGTAAAAATACGTTAAAAAATGCTAACAATAATCTCTTTCATACCCCAAATTTGTGAACTTTTTTCTTTACTTTTCTAGCGTTACATTTTTATTACTTTCCATATCCTTTAAATTTAATATTTTTTTCATAAAAAATATATAATTTTTTCTAATAATTCTGTAAAATATATATTTTTAAATGTGATCTTTTATAAATACTTTTTTTTTTTTTTTTTGCACTTAAGTATTTCCTTTTCTTTTTTCCCTTTTGATCCCTTCCCCCATAAATATTATATATTATATATTATTTTTTTTTTCTGGAATGTGCATCAGTTAAAAGCATCAGTTATCTCTGTTATTTTTCTCTGCGACCTTGTTTGGCACACCAGATATGGACTAAAATTAAGATAAATAATTCTAATCCCATGTTTGGTAACATTTTTTAACCGGATAACTTATCCAAAGATTCCAATATAATTCAAGTTATTTGCGATAAATAATCCTCCAAAAATGGGTGGGATTATCAGTTCAAAACTTTGGATTAGAATATTTCTCTAACCCAGCCAAACACATCGCCACCTGACATGCAGCAGCCCCACCTCCAGTCAGCCCCTCGCCTAGCCTAACACTGCCGTGCAGCCACCGAAAGCCCCCCACGTGACCGTCGTTACGACAGTCCACCACCAACCTAAGCCTATTGCAGCTTTATCCCAGCGTCCCCAGCTCCTACAAACCCCATCCTCAGTGACTCCAGCCCAGATGTGCCAACTCCGATCAAGCTCATCGCAGCTCTGTCCTAACAAGAGAGAGAAAAAAATTTGATTTTAAATCTAAATTTGTATGACAATTTCTCAAATATGATTTTATATGAAATTTTGTATGAAATCTGACTTTTTTTCCCAAATTTGATTTTGTATGAAAATTTTCCTAAATTTTATTTTAGTTCAATCCAATGATGCACCAAACACAAGATGGGATTTAACAAAATCCATTATAACCCAAGCAAGTCCAATCTAAACCTCATAATCTTATCTAATATTTAAATAAATAAAAAAATCTTATCCAATATAACATGCCAAATAAGGCCAAAATTTCCTAAAAGTCTAACCATCATTTGTTTATTTGGGTACAGTTTTTGTTACTTTTGTAAACAAAAATGTTAAGGTAGGAATAATACAAAACTAAAATTTCTTACAACCCAATGAAAGTAATAAATTATTATTAAAATACTTTTTTTATAATTTTAATTTTATTATAATATTTTTATTTTATAAATAATTTAAATTTAAAAATTTCTTCTCATAAAATTTAATAAATAAATTAAAATTACTGATTTAAATGTAAAAATGAGATCGTAAAAGTAAAAATAATAATTATGGTTGGAGTTATTTTTGTTTTTGTTTCACATGGTTAATCAACTATTTTTTTATATATAAAGGAAAACCGAAGAAAAAATAAAGTCACTCAATTTGACCACAAACTATAAAAAAAAGTCACTGAATTTGACCATAAACTCGTCCAAGGACCATTAAACATTTCCGTTCTTTTTTTTTTCCCTCCCACTCACGAGTTAAATAATAATAAAAAAGTATTTTCTTTTCTTCTTCTTTTATTGGAGAGAGAAAGAGGGGGTAGGTGTGAGATTGACCGAACCAACTTCGCACACGTACCATCCGCTCCATAGGCTTGTCGTCTGCTACCCTCTCTCTCCCTCCTCATTTTTGCCCCCTCTCTCTCACTTATATAAATCCTTTCCCATCCTCATTTCCTTTCTCAGCTTTGCCGTTCCCTTCTATAAGAGAACTGCCAAAGCCGAGACAAAAAAAAAAAAAAAAATCAAAAAACAAAGACAAAAAAAAAAAAAAAGGCACACAAATTTCTTTCATTTCTGCTGTCTATTATAGATTTGGGAGTTCGGAATTCAATATGCAGGCCATTACGCCGTCTTCTTCACCTAACACTCTCAACCCGCTAATCCAGCCGAAGCGGTCCGCGTTCGGCCGGTTCAAACCGAACCGAATATCGTGCGCTTACCGGTCGGAGTCCGTGAGCTTCCCAAACGGCATCGGATCGAGCCGAGCCGACTGGCAGAGCTCCTGCGCCATTCTAGCCAGCAAAGTCATCTCCAAAGGCCAAGAGCAACCCACGGAGAAACCCTCCAGTGGTGGCGCTGATCACGTCGCCGCCGTCAATGGCCACAAGGCCGCCTCCATGGACTTAAACCTCGTCCCGATCGATAAGGTCTCCGCCGTCACCAACAACAAGCCGGTCCCGTTGACGATCACCGATCTCTCTCCGGCGCCGATGCACGGCTCGCAGGTCCGCGTAGCCTACCAGGGAGTTCCCGGCGCGTACTCCGAGGCGGCCGCCGGTAAAGCCTATCCGAACTGCGAGGCCATTCCCTGCGACCAATTCGAAGTCGCCTTCCAGGCCGTGGAGCTCTGGCTCGCCGATCGCGCCGTTCTGCCTGTTGAGAACTCCCTCGGCGGCTCGATCCACCGCAACTACGATCTCCTACTCCGCCACCGCCTCCACATCGTCGGAGAAGTCCAGCTCCCCGTCCACCACTGCCTCCTGGCCCTACCTGGAGTCCGCAAGGAGTACCTCACGCGCGTGATCTCCCACCCTCAGGCACTCGCTCAGTGCGAGCTGACTCTGACGAAACTCGGTCTCAACGTTGCGCGTGAGGCAGTTGATGACACCGCCGGAGCAGCGGAGTTTGTCGCGGCGAACAACCTAAGAGATACGGCGGCGATTGCAAGCGCACGCGCCGCGGATCTGTACGGTTTGAACATCCTGGCGGACGGGATCCATGACGACTCGAGCAATGTGACCAGATTCGTGATGCTGGCGAGGGAGCCAATTATTCCGAGAACCGATCGGCCGTTCAAGACGAGCATCGTGTTCGCGCACGAGAAGGGGACGTCGGTGCTGTTCAAGGTCTTGTCGGCGTTCGCGTTCCGGAACATCAGCCTGACGAAGATCGAGTCGCGGCCGCACCGGAACCATCCGATTAGGCTCGTCGACGACGCAAACGTCGGCACGGCGAAGCACTTCGAGTACATGTTCTACGTGGATTTCGAGGCGTCCATGGCGGAGGTTAGGGCACAGAACGCGCTGGCTGAGGTTCAGGAGTTCACGTCCTTCTTGAGGGTCTTGGGGAGTTATCCAATGGACATGACGCCTTGGTGCCCCTCCCGGGGAGATTAGCTCTTTTCTTTTTTTCTTTTTTTTTTTTTAAGAAAAAAATTGTTATTTTTATTATCACACCAAGAAAATTTAATTCGAATTTTCTCTTCTTTTATTTATTTAATTATTATTTGGGAATTTTTAATTCTTCTATGAATCTCCTCTGCAAACTAAGCAGAAGTTTGGAAGTTGCTGTTTGGGTACATAAATTTTTAATATAATAAGAAATTCTAGTTGACAATGTCCATCAAGGAAGATTAGTGGTTGTTGCGTGTAGCAATGCTGAGAATGTTAATACTGAAGACGTCTACGTCTTGCCTCCTCAGCTACCTCTGTTTGTATGTTATTCAATTTTGGTAGTTGGAAAGCAAGATCAATTCGTAAAGTCTTTTTAGGCGTGCTAAATATCACTTTTAGAAAGTACTAAATAGCACGAGTGGATTCCTAAAGCGCTAATTAGCTAAATTTTAAGAGTCCATTTGTTTCCGTCTTTAAAATCATGACGGCAAAAATTTAAATAAAAAAATTCTCCTTAATGGTTTTTTAACAAAATTTAAATTCAAAAATCAAAATCACTCATTTGTGGGAATTAAACGAGTTATAAATTATCATTTTTTATTGTATTATTTGACGTTTAGTTCATGAATTTATAATTAGAATTTAGAATCATTCTTAATTTATGAGTGTTTTTTATGAGAGAAAATATTATAACGAATTATGAATCATTATTTAAATTATAGTACGAATTCTTACTCAAAACGCACGTTTTATAGTCTTTGTTTCAGTGTAGAGTAGTGATTTTATATATAAAAATAAAAAATAAAATAAAAAAAACCCAAACAAACGGGACTTCAAAACCAAATATTTTGCATTGCCAATGCGCTAAGCAGTGAGACTTCCGCAGCAATTTGCTTGCGGATAGAGTGTGCTTGCTGGCGCTCTCCTCTCCTGCCCGGAACCTTCTCTTTGTCAAGTCTGGTTTGCTAGATTGACTTCTACTGGCAGTTTCTTTTCAAGTCCTGCATTTCTGTTAAGCGGACCTTTTATGACCTCGCGCCCTTTGACGAAAAGTCTTTTTCGGATAATAAAAAGGAAAAGGAAATACTTTTCATATGGAGAATTTATTATTAATATACTATAATTTTTTAAGCATTAGTAAGTGTCGAGTTTTGTTACTTTATTATATTTTCTTATCTGCTATGAAATTTAGGCACCCTTTTTTTACGAATTTAAATTGAAAAGTAAATTTATAAATTAAAAATATTACAATAAAATCGTAGTTAAAAAGTTAAATTATGATTCAAATTGTAAAAGAGATTGTACTCTAATTACTCAAGTTGTTTAGGTCGGCTTCTATGTTTGCATGTCTTGGAATGATTTCAACGTCCAACATGTCATGGATTTGAATTTCACCATAATTTTGGCGTTTTTGAGGAACTGAAATATCTTTTAAATAGAAAATTTTTCTGTCAAAATTTAGAGAAAATATTGGTAAATATTGATTTCGCAAATATCAAAAGATTAATGTTGTGCATGAATTTTTATTTCTTATTTTACAACTGTTCTGTAAGAATAGTAAGTCTTATTGGACTTTCTTTTAAAGTTTAGATCATCATCTTCTATAAAGTTTCACTCCTTGCGCCCTTTATGCTTGGAAAGAAAGAAAATAGAATAGAAAATAAATATAAAAGTGATAGAAAATAGTAATAATGGAAAGTAAATTGATTTTTTTTTATGTTGTTTGGTACGAAAAGATGGAAAAAAAAATGAACTTACTTTCACTTGTTTGGTATTGGAAGTTAAATTGAGAGGAAAGAAAAAATCTTACTTGTAAATTATTTTTATACCCTTAAATTTTTTACTTGGATGTTGATAGAAAAAAAAAGGTTAATTTAGTAACTTTACTCATTTTAATGAGTTGTCCCCATTTTTCATCCCATTTTTCCACTTGTGAAAAGAAAAAAAATAGTGGGGCCCACATATATTATTATTCACTCTATTTTCTCTGTCTTTCTCTTTTTCTCTTACCAAACAACCTACATTTCTATTTTTCCTATCAAAATCCCTTCATCTCCTTCCTTCCTTCTACTTTTCTTTCGTACCAATCATACTCTTAGAGTTTAGATCATCGTGGACATTTAGTTGTGAATTTATAATTATTCTCGATTTATGTGTATTTTTTAGGAGAAAAATATTATAATGAATTACGAATTATGATCTGAATGATGACACAAATTCACTAACCAAATGCACTATTTTTATCTAATACGTGTAAAGTTTCTCATATAAACCTCTTTATTTATGTTGCTTTTTAAGACATGCTAATCTTTCCAGATTAATGTTGTCCCACAATAAGAAACTCAGTTGACTTTTGGGCAATGGTTTTTTCCCCATCTATCTCTATCTCTCTCTCTAAAAGGAGCAATGTTTCCTAACTGGGGTAACTCAGTTGATTTTTGCGCAATGGTTTCCCCATCTCTCTCTCTCTCTCTCTCTCTCTCTCTCTCTAGAAAAGGAGCAATGATTTTTATTGGGGTTAATAGTTCTGTTAGTCCGTCTAAGTATTGGTGACATTTTGGTCTCTTAATTTTTAATTTTCATATATTATTAAAAATACATGAAATTTGACGAGATATTTTACTATAACAGAAAATATTAAAATAATTTTATCGCTACATAAATTTTACATGAATAGTTACAATATGTGTTAGATATTATAGTTTTTAATCGGTTTTAACAGCAACAAAGAGAAAATTTTACATATAACGTGACTATTTTTAAAAATTTTAACTTATCAATATATGTTATCTTTGTTAAAATTCAGAAATAGTTCGTCTTTTCTTATGTCACTAGTCATATGAGAATTGTGTTTCAACCAATGTTTTCTAAATTTTTTGTGTCAAGAATCCTGTTTTGGATTGGCTGAAAACTTGCATATGACGAACCTCAAGTATCCCCACATGACGCATGATACGTGACATAATTCATCACCCTTAATTAAAATCAAAACAATTAAACCCTTAATCTAAGTTGGATTTTGCTTCAATTCCCCTAATTGAACAAGATGCCAAATTAATCGCTCTAGTGGATGGTATTAGGTGAGTGTTCCTTGTATTCCACTCTACAATTTTATTGCTTTCCTGCCTGAGTTCAACTCTAACGTGGCAATTATATTTTTCAACTTGGGTAGGTGATAATTATATTTGTCAAAAAGATAAAAATAAGGTTAAGGACACTAATTTAAATTTCAAATTTTATATACTAAATAATATAGTATGTGAGTTGTTATTTTTATATTAATAGGTGTTTAAAACATCATCATGTCAATTAATGAAATAAATTACACCTACTAATAAAAAAATGACAATTCACATGTCATATTAATCGGTATACAAAAGTTGAGATTTGAGTCGGTATTCTTAACATTACTCAAAGAATAATAATCAATAATAAAGAGTAATAATCTACACCCATACAATCTAAGAATAAGTTCACTAATTTTCTCTAATCTCTCCCAAATAATTCTTTTTTTTTTTCATTCTTTACAAATAATTATATACTAAATCGGCAATTTTATACGTCATGGAGGCGCATGTTATATGCCACTAAATACGAATTACAACACATATAAAGACTAATCGATTTATAGTAATATATTTTTTTCGATATGGGTAATTTTTTTTTTTTTTTTAAACTAAATGAAATCTTGAAGTTTCATATTATATAACTTTTTTTTTTCTTTTTTGCGAAGCTACACATTTGTACTTTTTAAAACAAAAATATAGCTATATTGTTAAAAGAGAGGAACATGATATATTTTGTGAGTTTACCGTCTAATTATTAAAATAATAGTATTTTTATCTGGAAATGAAAAGGGATGTATTAAAATCATAAATTAGACAAACTATTATTATAAATTTTTTAAAGAAAAAAATTCAAATTATTAAAAACGTGTAGGCTAGCTACAAACACAAAATTTTTCTTTCATAGCTAGTATATATGTTGACCCCGTTCATTTCACCGATTTAAATTTAAAATTTGAGTTTTATTACAGTAAAAAGCTCTTAGAAACAGTCACATTTAACTATTTTACTACAGTAAAAAGCTCTCATATAAAATCACATATCAATTTAAATTAAAAACTCGAATAAGCAAATTATACGGGGTTTTTTCCCTCATTATTAGGCTTTGTTTGATAGGAAATATGGAGAATGTGAAAAATAGAGAAGATTATAATAATATTTTATGTTGTTTAGTATGAAAAATGAAAGTTAAAAAATATATAGTAATTTTTTGTTTAAATACTATGTTATCTATTTTACTATTTGTTAATAATTACTTTTAAAAGATAAAAAATCATTTTGTTTTAATTTTAACTAAATTGATTGAATCTTTCTATCAATAAAAAGATTTAAAATGATGGGTCTAAAAAGATCCTTCATGTTCTCCTTCTTACTAAATATGATTTTATTCTTTTTCTCCATTCCTCTCTCACTTCTATTAAACGTACCTTAAAGTTAGTAAAAAGAGAAACAACTTATTTTTTAATATATAAACCTCTAGGCTGCAGCAAAAGCCAACAGCACCGTCCAATGCAATAACTAAAGGGAACGGATTTGATAAACTCACAAAACGAAGGAAATTTTTTTGCAGGAAAAAAAAATCACAAAAAGAAGAACCTGACAAAAGCAATAAAAATAAAAATGTAAAAAAAAAAAAAAAAGGTATTTATGTACAAGAGAAATTTAAAAATTTAAAAAAAGTGTGTGACAAGAACGAAATGAAAAGGATAAATATTAAGGGAAGGTTATGTTCATGAATTTAATTATGATTTAAAATATTTTAATTTACGTACATTTTTTATGAGAGAAAATACTTTAGCGAACCACGAACCATAATTTAAATCATAATATGAATACATTAACTAAACACACTATAATGATGTGATAGTAAAAGTCTGCAAGTACTGATTAAGTTACGTTCGTTTTGTTAGTTCGAATCACAACTCATATTTTTATTACAATATTCTCTTTTATAAAAAATTTAAATTTAACTTTTTATACTATTATTTTTTTCTCACATAAATTTATTTTTATTTAAATTTTTAACTTGAATTAACAAAAGCAAAAGGGGCTTAAGGCTTATATATGTAGGACATAATCTTTAGATTGACAAATATTATATATAGCAGTATTGTATTACTCAGAAATTAACAAATTGGGAGCATAAAAACTTGGTAAACATCTGAGCGGCCAGGCTTTTTTCGGTAGTCATCATCATTTCAAATTAGAAGTACATTCATTTAATTTTGATTGAGAATTTGCACATATTACGCACGTTTGTGGAAAAAAAGCATCCATTCTGGATCAAGGTTTTTTCTGGCCGTGGGATACACATATCTACTTGTAATATTAGGAAAGCGTGCTTAAAAGGAATTCAAAATTTGGCAAAGCCTTGGTATTGCACATGGCACGTGCTTATTTTTATTTATTTTTAGTAAAGGCACATGCTTTGTTTCTTGTTGCAGAAAAAAAAAAAAAAAAAAACTAGTCCCATGCCATATTAATAACTGATAAGTTAATTTTTTGATATTTTTATTTTGACAATCTGATCCGAAACTCTTAATTTATTAAGAAGTTTAACCAAATTAAAAATTCTATCTAATTGTAACGAAAAAATGTACGAACGCCTTTTTTTGCGTGTCAAATTCACTAAAATATCTTCAAAAAAGAATACCCTTAAAAAGCAATAAAAAAACCTAAAGACTCGAAAAAAGAAATAAGAGCACCATAGCCGCTGTCGCCTCTCGAGGGCCTCCATGGTGGCCATGTCGCGAGCCCACACCGTCATGAGGCTGACCAGAGGAGGGATGAGTGACGAGTGACGAGTGACGATAAGGAGGCTGACGAACATTGAGGTTGAAGGGCCTCCATTGTTATCTAAATATTTATTTCCTATAAAAAGATTATTAAACTACTTTAGTTTACCTAATTACACTTGAATATTGATGCACGTGCAATGCATGTACACTTTTTTGTTAAAAGTTAGATGGATGGTCGCAAATGCTATTAATTTTTTTTATTTTTTATTTTTTTTATTTTTAATAATCGAAGTTATTACATCTGGAGTTATTTTCTCAGTAAACCACTGTTTCTTTATTTCTAAAGGACAATAGTGTCTTTTACATAGCCATTTTGATCAATGTTTTTATAAGAACATGTATATATAGTTTAGGGTGGAAAATTTAAAATCTAGATGTGACGGAGTTGCAACTACACATCAAAAACAGGGTATGAGATGTTTGATAAAGAGAGTGAGTTTCAAAGTTTTGTCTTTATTTTTAAAAAGATTCTCTGGTACGCATGATATGTCGGCATGTCATTTTTTTAACTGTTGAATTTACATATTTTGTAATTTTTACGTGATTTTATGTAGATTTAACGGACATAAAAACTGCTCTACCAGCAAATGAGTATATCGAAAAAGGTCCATTTTTTTTTTAAGAAGGAGTGAAATTCAAAGTTTGTACATGTAATTATGTATTTATAAAATGAATAGATGTAATTATGTATTTATAAAATGAATAAAAACTTGGCTCTTGATTGATGACGTGATTTTTTTAATCATTTTAAGTTTAAATGGTAATGGGTTTTTGAATATAAACTCCTGTTGCTAGCTATAATTTTAATTGGTGAATGCTTTATTTTATGGTAGAAAAATAAATCCTTACTAACAGGAAAATGGCAATTTTTGTTATAAGAATAAGTTGGCCCAAAAAAGTTAGGGTATGTGATATTTTGTTTAGCTGTTGTGAATTTGGGCATTGTTTATTTTACTAATTCAAATTTAAAATTTAAATATTACTACAGTTAAATTTTTTTTTTAAAAATTACATCTAATTTTTTTACTACATTAAAAAATTATCACATAAAATCACATTTAAACTTGAATTAAAAATTTAAATTATCGAATTGAACGGGATCATGGTTGTTTTACTTAGGCCTCGTTCACTTCACAGATTTAAATTTTCAATTTGAATTGAGATGTGATGTTTTCTGAGAACTTTTAACTGTAATAAAAAAATTTAGATAAGACATTTTTTGAGAATTTTTTACTGTAAAAATTTAAAATTAAAAAATTGAATCGGTGAAATAAACGAAGCCTTATTATTATTTTTTTTTTTATAATCTTTTTGAAGAGAAAGAATTAGCAAGTACACTTGAATTGTGGTTGGTGAAGCAAGTAGTTCGTGAATTGAGAGCAAATTGTGCCTTGGGGTGGTTGAAAAAGCCTTTTTGGGCATGCTCTCACCAACCAAACGGAGAGAGTGCTAAACAGTCCAAAGTCGGCAATTTCGATGGCCTTTTTCTGAGTACGACCAAGTCAATTGCTTAACACAAGAATATAAAACTCTTCTTTTGCTCATGACGAATATAAAAAACTCTTGGCTTCTTTGCACTCCTTTTGGATTTATTTTGCTCATGTACCCACCAACCAAACGAATTTAGAAATCATGTAATTGCTTTAAGTTTCAATTGATTTCATATCTCACTAAACCTAACTCATCTTTAATCTAAACAATCAACTATATAATTTCGATTCTTTTATTAAGTTTAACAACAATTTAAATATTTTTGTTATAGTGTTATTTTCTCACAACAATTTAAATTTTGATTCAAATTTTTAATTCGGACTTATGAAACAAACGGGCGTGTCCATCAATCCACCTAAGGTTTTTCTTAATTAGCGTCAAAGTTCAATAACACGTTATTATCAAAATAATTATTAGAAAGTACAACAAATTTTTGGCATCAGTGTTGATTATAAAGAATAAAAACGGAGAAACTAAAAGACATGTGGAGGAACACATTTAAAATCCTCATTGGTTCTTAGCTTAGTGAGAAGTACCGTCATCACACTGATTGGTTCTCAGATGCGAAACGTTTCATAGGACCATCAAGGGCGTGTTTAGAGTAAATATCCGTGTCATGGTTCGTGACTCGCTACAATATTTTCTCTTATAAAATATACATGTAAATCGAGAATAATTCTGAATTCATGAACCAGACGTCATCTTAAAAACTCATTCGCATTGAGTAGGTATGTATAGATAAAAAATGGGATTCGATACTGAAGTATATTCCAAGAATGAATAAAGAAGAGGTGAAAGAAGAAAAACAAGAAGAATATCACAACAACAAAAAATCAAATTAATAACATAGAAAAAGGGTGATTTGAAGTTATTTAAGATAAGGAGTGGTTGTGAAGAGTAATAATTGGTCTGTTCACTTCACTGATTTGAGTTTGTAATTTGAGTTGAGATGTAATTTTATATGAGAATTTTTTACTATAATAAAAAAGTTAGATGTAATTATTTTTTAAAACTTATTACTGTAATAAAACTTAAATTTTAAACTCAAATTAGTAAAATAAATGAAATCAATAACAATAATAATATGTAAAATAAAAAATAGAAAAAAAGTTAGGACGTGAAGGGCAGAAAAAAGTTTGGTGGCGAATAGTGTTGGGGGAAGTGGTAGGTGAAAATTGTGGTTGAGAAGACCAACACTTTCACAATCATATGACGCCTTCTCCACCCCTTCTTGACGCATACGTCGGCATTTCCCTTTCTTTTGGTTGGTTTGGTTTTGTAATTTTATTTTAGAGACTTTCTCGGTAAGTCGGTTTATCAGTAGTCAATTATCTAATTAAAATTATATTATATTAAAAAATATATAAAATAAATTTATAAGACGTTAAATTCATAAATTAAAATTATGTGATTAAAATTATTTTTAATTTATATATATTTTTATAAAATAATATTATTAAATTATAAATTATAATTTAAATTAAAACGAATTTTTAATTAATATCTCTTAAAAATTAAAAAATAGAGAACTATTTATAATTATTATTTTTTCAGTCCTATCATATGAATTTCTTTATTTTATTTATTATGCTTTGCTTTCCGTTTCCATCCCCACGCGCAACGCATTCACGTCTTAGGCGCTTATTTTATTTGTTTATTTTTTTCTTTCTTCTTTTTTTTTAGGTTGAGAATCCTTCAATTCCATGCATTGCATACCAATTATCAAAAACTCAGAATCGTATTTGATTGACAGCGAATATTTTTTTTTTTGGTAGAGTAAAAAAAAAAACATTAGCATTTTTTTAATAATAAAAAACCATTAGCATTGTTTATACCTTCATTAAATTTGCATAATGCACTAGATTATGGTAGGATGCTCTTTTAAAAAAAAAAAAAAAATTGAAAAAGTCATCCATTTACAAAGCAAAAAGTCTGCTTTTACAAAAGAGCCCAAGAGTAAATGCAAACAATCAAACCAAACGATATTATCATAAGAAGAAAGCGCATAACTAGCTAAGCATGATTCTCATTATTAAAATCCTACCAAATTCCGTCTTAAATAAATAACTACCGTTCTTTTTATAATTTAAATCTCAATTTTAATTTTTTATTACAGTATCTCATCTCACGATAAATTTAAATTCATTTTTTCATAATATTTTATCTCACATAAACTTTATTTTTTAACTTAAATTCTTAACTCTAATAGAACCGGTCAATGTCTTTAGTAACATAACCCCTTTCGCCCAATGCCACAACCCAATGCCAATAAAGTTCGAGTATTTCTTAACTGCTGCACCATCATTAGCTCACCAAGCCGGTTTGGGGAGGACACCAACCTGTTTTTTGATGAACCAAAGCTTTATCTCTCTTGGGTTGATCAACGGTCAATTTAATTACACATAGATTTCATTTATTTTATCAATTTAAATTTAAAATTTAAATTTTATTACAATAAAAATTCTCAAAAATAATAATATTTAATTTTTTTATTATAGTAAAAAAATTCTCATACAAAATTACATTTTAACTTAAATTAAAAATTTAAACCAACGAATTAAACGAATTTTAAAGTAGTAAACCAAAATCACCATAAGGTAATCATTGGGACATGATCACTCTGGAGTGGCTTCTCTTAGATTGTCTTTTAGCGGCCCAATAAAGTAACTTGGTTATAATTTAATATCGCTTGTAAATAGTTTAATTCTCATACCATGTTAAATTAACGTGAGATAGAATTCTTTCTCAAAAGCTAATTAAAAAAGAGAGCGTGTGCAAATCACATATAAACATCTTAACACCCCAACATTAGTAAGTGATACAAATTCACAATCTAATAATAACATCTCTAAGGGATGCATGCTGTTTAATTCGTTAATTCAAGTTGAGATGTAATTTTATGTTAAAATTTTTTATTATAGTAAAAAAATTAGATGTGACTGTTTCTGAAAACTTTTTATTATAATAAACTTAAATTTTAAACTTAAATCGGTAAAATGAACGAGACCTAAATAAATGCATCACTTTCAAATGTTTGTATTAGAGAGTGGGTAAACTCCTCAATACATTTTTTTTGCTTTTAAATTTATACAACTTTATCAACTTCAAACTACTTAAAAAAATTAAAATTTACCTTTACAAGTTTCAATTATGATGAAAAAGTAAACATAACATTTTAAATCGCGTTATGACAGTAAAGTACAAATAGAATAAGAAATCAAATACTTCACTTTTATGTTGTTTTGTTATAAACACGAGATGCTGACGTTTGCGTTCGAAATTGTCTCGAGAGGTCCCGAGCTTTCCAATTAGCAACATTGTCCATATTAGTCACTAATGAAAATCATATTGATTAAGATATAGATTGTTATATACCTTAGCTAAATGAATGAATCGAGTACCAAAAATTTAAGAAGATATTTACTCACTGAAGTAACATCCTTCACATCATCACGAAATGTTAGCTAAAGGGCCATTTACAAAATCGTCTTGTCCATTATAATTATGTTTATAAAAAATCTAATGCACGATATGATTACGATTGATCCTAGATAAGACATGACTTCTTCAACATTCTAGTGATATTACCATACTTATTAATTATAACCTAAACCTTTCAACGTATATATATCAAAGAAGCATCTAGAAAATGGAGTTGTAAAATAAACAGGGACATACTAAAATAAGTTATCTTAACAGGAGCAACATCGAACAGCAGCGAGGCAGTAAAGGGTAAAAGATAAAAAGGCCAAAAGAGCGAAAAAGAAATAATAATAAAATAAAAAAGAACGTTTTGCCTCAAAGAAAAAGGGACGAAACATTTCTTACGAAACGCAAGGCAGCAATTGCCGCTTTTAATATAGTAAAGATAAAAGATAAAGATATAAGATTATTTTAATATTTATTTATTGATAGGTGTTGTTGTTTTCATAGTGATGAGCTGTGGCAATTTTTGCTAGGTGACCGAGCTACAAAACTCATGTCCAATGTCAAATAAATAACAAATATGACAAAAAGATTATATAAAAAAATTTATCTGAGCCAAATGCCTGCGTGAATACAAGGAACATGATAAAAAATTCAAAAAAGTTGACAAAGCGAATATGCACAAACAAAACCAATTATTATCTAGACGTCAAAACGTGCAAATAATGACCAACCAAGATGCAGTAAAATTAAAAATGAAGAAAGTCTTGAGACCCTATCATTTTACCAATTCAAATTTTATTACAATAAAAAATTTTAAAAAATAATCACATTTAATTTTTTTACTATAAAAAAAAATTCTCATATAGTCACATCTCAACTCGAATTAAAAATTCAAATTAACAAACTAAATATGCCCTATAAAAACAAGTGAAAAAAAAACTAATATATAATAAACAATAAAAGAAACTCATGAATTGAAATATTTCCTTCGTTTCAAAGAGATTAGAGAAAGCCATAATCTTGCATGTGCTAATTCCACTCTGTTCTTTTCTTTGAACATTTCCACAGGCTGTTTGTCAGTTTAAATTACAACGTGAACAGAAAGAGGCGATAAATCTAGAGGATATTTAAACATCATAAAAATGTCGCATGTACAAGAAAGAAAAACATTCCACAATGCGGTTGAGTCCTAACTTCCACAATGAATCTCCCCCTCGTTTCCGTCGAGTCTCGAAAGAAACCATTTCGACAAAAAAATATTACATATACATGAACCAAAGCTCTCTCAACCAAGTGAACAATGTCCACCCGGACATTTTCAAGTGACTAGAAACTACATCGTACATACAATACAAAGTTCAGAATCTAATACAACAACACAAGCCAGATCCTTCTTTCCTCAAATGTACACGAATATCTCTGTAAGTGCTAAAATCCTAAGACGTACCTTCTTATAGGAAAAAATGGAATTCGGACCAAAAATCACGCATCAGACAGAGTCCCGTGACTTGCATCCATGATCATCATACACTATTATCATTCCTGCAGAATCGTGGTAAGTAGACAGTCGTGATAGATTATAATAGCCTACAACAAGGGAAACCATCACCTACAGGCCAACCCATTTCACCCATCTGAAAACCCGACCAATTCTGAAGGGTAACTCGTAGTCCTTAGAAACAGCAGGTTCTCTTCGTGCAACCTCAGATTCAGACCATACATACACCCCGCGTTCTTGCCGATTACCTGGTACAGTGTTGTCCAGAATTACAGCCACTAGAAATGCAATCACCATGTGTAGAGATAGCAATGTATTCAGGACATAGTTTACCTGAAAGGGTAACATTCTGTTAGAAGTTGCTTAATTTGGGCATGAACTTGTCATGATTGCAATATCAGTAATCTAACTCTATGTAAACTCCAAGCCCATAAAAAAGAACCAAATAGGGGAGTGGAAATATGTCTAACACATGCCAATCATAAGGAAACATTATTCTTGGTTACAGAAAGGAATGACACATCTTCTTACGAGAGAATGGTCAATTGAACATACCCCTCCATATTTGCTACGGAAGGGCCCGTGAGAAGCAACAATGTATGGTTGAAAATAACTTGGAACGGACAAATTGGAGTTCGGAGAGATGCCGTATTGCTGAAAGTAGGCCGGTATTGAAAGTGAGAAGAACAATGACAATCCAACTATGATTATATTCCGAGAACTTCCAGCCTCACTATAACGTAGATTTGACAAGCCTAAAGCAGCAAGCATCGCCCACATGAAGCACAGGAGGGCAGCAACCATGACTTCAGGGATTGACGCAATGAAGCCTCCAACTTTACCTGCACGTAAAGATGAAATATTATGGTAGGACAAAACAGTTGAGAACATTCAAAATTTAGCAACAGAAATAAGGTATCCTTCATTTTTTTCAATGCCCAGGTCGTGCAAGGGCAATTGGAATCCCTAATAGTGACGTGAAGATTTTCAACTCCACTATCCCACCCCAGTACGGAAAACATGCCTATCGAAAACTGACTGTTTGAAAGTTAATGACAGATACGCATGAAGTAAAATACTGTAAGATGCGGAAAGTAGCAGAAGGGGGATAATTTATGCTGGAGTGACAGTAGATCACACTGCCAAAATCTGAGTGAAAGTTGGAATCCTTATTTCAAACCATCAAATATAGTCATCACATAATATCCAGACAGTACAGTTTTTCTTCTTCTTTGCGTATCATTAGGTTGTTACTTGTAAGAAAAAGCATATTCTCATAAATTTTTTTTCTTTTTCTTTTTTGGTGCGTGGTGGGAGAAAGACAAAAGGGAAACATATAATTGACTTCAATTGAAATGTCTCTGACTAGGAACAACATCTGGAGATTTTGTGCTTTAGCTGGTACATCGTGTCAACAATATTCGAAAAATGGCTTCTCTATTGAAACTTACCAACCAGGGAGAGGACGATCAGAGCGCATGCACCTAATTCAACTGCTCTGCGACTTCCCATTTTAGTCACAGCAATAGTGTGCACATTTTCTGTTAAAGTTGTAGACCCAGTTCCTGTACCCCATAGGCCAGCCAAGACACTTGAAATACCTTCCAAACCAATCCCTCGACCAACGACTCCTGGGGTAGGAGGTCTAGAAGCCACCAACAATGAAGAAGCATGGTATGAACCAACCTAAAAATTTCAATACAAAGCAAAACCTGAAACAGGGTAATTACAAAACTTCGGAGGAAAGTGTAGAACTTCCTACAGCAAGCAATAAATCAAGAAAAGCTTTAATATTACGACATTGACAATGAATTTAAAAAGATTTCATATCAAACAATAACTGAAATGAATATATGGGTTTCAAGGGAACCGTACATGATGCTGAAGTAACCTAAATAAACTTCTAGAGGGATGAGAGGCAAGCAAAAATACAGAATTTTGGCGAATGTAAAAAGCAAAGTGTTATCATTCTATCCTTGCTCAAGTAGTTTCCTTGTGTGTAAATTAGTATCCCCAATTCAACCAAATCACAACAAAAGGAGTTGCTAGGACTAACTTCTATATATTCTAATGGTTTTGGGGATCAGCGTAATGGTGTATACTGCAATCATATTGACACTCAACAGATCTGACAGCCAAAAACATAAAACAAAAATCATTCCCATAACTAGAGAAAAAAATACATATATTTCATTGCTTGAGTTGTTTTTTAGCTTGAATTTAACCATCTAGTTGAATTATGAAACTACAACCTCATCAATCCAATAATTGTTTCGTTTCTTTACTTATTTTAGTGGTTTTAAAAGCAAGCATTGGTCTTAACATAAGCTCCAATATTTAACAAAAGTAAGCGGGGTTCAAAATTTTCTTTACTTATTTTAATGGTTCTAAAAGCAAACCCTTCACTTCACATGCATCAATCATTGAAATTTTCTGACAGCATTTAAAGGTGTGATAATCCATAGATAAGCCATAAATTTGAGAACAAAAAGTAGTTGAAAAATACTTGAAAATGAATGGAAGTCTAACTTGTAATAAAACAATTAGATCCCATAAATTAATTCATAACAAGCATGAGGAAACTAACCGAATCAACTGATGCGATTATGGATGCTACACACATAACAAAAGCCATTTTCCAGGTAAAGACCGGAGTACCCCATTGTAAGGGATAAGGAAACCTAAACCATGGGGAAGATTTTAACGCATGAGAAGTATCAACTCGACAGTGCTTCATCCTTGAAACATGCTTTCTGCAATGTTCAGATATTAGATTTGAGGCAGGTACACTTATATCACAACCTTTATAACTATAGGCTCCAGCTTCAGTAAGTAAGAAAGCAGCTGCCCATGTGATTGCCAGACCCAATGGAACCTGGCAATTAGACATAACCAACACATTAATCTCACAAAAGGAAAGAGCAATAGCACTTCTTGAATACAAAACGAAAATGACGGGAAAAAAGTTCACTTACTGCATATATTAAAAATATACGGTGCCCAAGAATGGATATCTTACGCAGGTACTGCAGAAACAAATAAAATAAAATAAAATAAAATTAAATAAGAGTTTCCATCAAAATTGAACTACATGAGAAAAAAAATTCCCACGAGGAAAAAGAAATCAGGAGTAGCTTCAGTAAACTTACAAGAGAAAATAAAACAACCAATAGTATCTGCACTGCTCCAATCTCAAGACAGTTACCAACTAGAGGGAAACCATAACTGTAGAAAGAAAGTCCAACAGCAGCAATCGTTGGTGACACAACGACTGGATTGATCAACCTGAAAAGTGAAAAGCAAAGGCAATCGTGGAATGCTAGCTACCAGGGATGAGCAAGAAAATCCATTGAAGCCAAGCAAATATTTAATACAGTCCATAATTTTCATACAAACAAAAGCCAGAGTGATTCTTTCACCAAAGAGGCAGCTGGCTAAAGTATCCAATGCCACAAGCCTGGCCAACGTTCAAGATTCCTTTTCAAGCACAAGAACAATGAAAAGAAAAGGACACAAAAACAGAACATAATAAAAGATGAAAAAAAACAAAAACAAAAAGAAAAAGAGAAGAAAGACTAAAGTGGCTCACAAACCAAGCAGTAACAGATTCATATAGTATTGAAAACAATGTAGTACTAACACAGGAAAAAGGCAGATTCCTTGGAATTATTACAACAAAAAACTGGCAAGAGAAAGTACAAAAAAGATTATTAAAACAGTCAGAAATTCTTGATAGAATTATCATATAAGACTATCAAAGTCTACACACTACACTTCATTGACATGAACATGAAGATCAATGGTAAACAAAATTTCAAAAAGAAAACTCTCTGAAATCAGCACACAAGGAAGATCTAAGTGACACCCTATCAAATACTGGATTGAACCGGACCAAATGGGGCCCAATATCTTAGTGTTTTCGTTAGTGTAACATGATAAGCCTCTTTTATGGTCCACTTATGTGAGGAGTAGGCATAATAAAAAAAAGCGTTATGAGCGTGTTGAGATGGTTGCTGAGTTGGCTGATAATGGGCAATGATTGGTTGTATCAAAGCACGATTCTCAGATGACTAGGAAGCAATTGGACACTTGAATGGCAGAGTGGATACAAGGGGTGAAAGGAGCTCAGAAAGAATTAAATCTGGTGGAGGAGGATCCGGAGAAGGTTCCTAAATTGGAGAAGGAGATGGAGATGCTACTGGGAAAGTTGGCTGAAATCATGCGACAATGTGACGAATATGATTGAGGGCAAACGCCGACAACTACGTAGCCACCACCAAATATATGGGGTTGTATGAGGAAAATGGCGAGAAGGACGGAGGTCCTCAGGATGGGTGAAGCCGATCAGATTTTATGTACGTCAGATCAAGATGTCAGTGTTTGAGGGAAATAATCCAAATGGATGGATCTTCAAAGCAAATAGATATTTTTCCATGAATCGACTGAGTGAGATGGAGAGATCGGACGTTATGGTAGTGAGTCTTGACAGAGAAGCCTGGGCTTGGTTCCAATGGGAAGACAGACAACATGTGATCTGCAATTGACCGGAGCTGAAGACAAATATAGCGGGATGATTCCAGCCTGCTCAAGAAGGTAATCTTTGTGAGAAACTCTTAGTGCAAGTCATGAGACCACTGCTAGAGAGTACCAACGGCAATTTGAGGTAATGACAATCGATGTGTCAGAGTTGGAGGGTAAATTCATGAATGGGTTGAAGGCTAAGATTTGGGTAGAGATCTGAATATCGAAGCCCAGTGAATTGAAACGGTAGATACCAAAAGTCCCACATGGAATGATTATAAGACAAATAGTAAAAGCCTTTGGGTTCCCTCCTTTTGCAAGCCGGTTTTGCAAGGGTGAGTTCAACCTACTGTTTGCTGCAGGACAAATCCTACTTGCTTGGCATGGGTTATCTCTGCTTTCTTCTTATGTATATTGTTTTAAGTATATATAATATTTTTTTAAAAGGATATTCCACTATTGAGGAGGCCAATAAACAATATGAAATTCATTATTAATACAGTGAAAAACAGAATAAAAAGCAATATTTCTAGTCAACAAATCAATGAGCAAAAAATTTGTCGCCTACTCTCACATGGTCATGATATTGCAAGTGTTTCGTAATGAAATAATAAACAAAAGAACTTTAATTTTGCTACATAAATAAATATTGATCAGAGGGAAAGAGAAGATATGGTCTCACACTTTGCAATTTGTACATCATACACTTTTTTTCCTAGGGGCTGGTGGAGAGAATTTCAATAATATTTCCACCATATTTAAGATTTGCAGCCACAGTTTGAGTCTCAAAATCAATATTGAGTAAAGAGTACTGTGGCTAGAATTAACATGGAGGAGCAGGAAGTTCTTGATATTGCAGCAAGTGTGGGTGATGGCATTGGTGTATGGCCCTTAAAATATTTGGGATTACCGCTGGGATTCTCCTTGTCAAAGGAGTTTTGGAGGCCGGCAATTGACAAAGTGGGGAAGAGGCTGGATGATTGGAAGAAAGGTCTTCTGTCTAGGGGAGGGAGACCTACATTGATCCAATCAGTTTTGTCAAATATTCCCATTCATTATTTGTCCATTTTTAAGTTACTGGTTTTTGTAACGAATGTGTTGGAACGAGGAATGAGAGAGTTCCTTTGGGATGGGGACAAGGAGCCGAAAACGAATTTGTTTGGTAACTTGGAGAAAGGTAACATTAAAGCCCCATTCATTTCACTGATTCGAGTTTAGAATTCGAGTTTTGCTACAGTAAAAAGCTCTCACAAACAGTCACATCTAACTTTTTTACTACAGTAAAAAGCTCTCATGTAAAGTCACATCTCAACTTGAATTAAAAACTCAAATCAACAAACTAAACGGGCCCTAAGTAAAAAGAATGCGGGCCTTGGAATTGGAGTGGGTACAGGCTTCAGCCTAACAATTAGGATTCCAACCTGGTCTTGCGGGGAACTCATCAGAGTCCATGGAAGTGTATTTCACAAGGACTGCCTTGTTTCTTGGAAAAAGTTAAATGGAAGGTGGGGAGGGTTCTAAAGTCAGTCTTTGGGAGGATCTATGGGTTGGTGATCAGCCATTAGCATTCACATTTCTTAGAAAGTTTAGGTTTTCCAACTCTGTCAATGCAAAAATCTGTGAGTTAGATTGGGGTAGGAAGTTGGGTTTCAAAAGAAATTTTGAGAGAGTGAATTGGAGGAGTTTTTAGCCTTAACATGAGTCTTGGAGACTCCCTCCCAGACTTCAAGTGGAGGATAAAAAAGTTTGGATTCCAAATGTGGAGGGTTTTACCTGTGCTTACTTCGTTCATTCTTTGATCAATTTTTCACAAAATTCAGCTTATAACTTTATCTGAAAAGTTTGTGTTCACTTCAGAGTCTTTGCTTGGTTGTGCTATCGTAAAAAGTTAAACACATGTGATGTGGTTCAAAGGAAGCATCCTCGTATGTTGCTTTTGCAAAGTTGGTGTTATGCAGGGCTAATGGAGAGCAAGCCGACCATTTATTTCTTCACTGCAGTTACATGGAGGTTATGGAGCAGACTAATTACGGCAGCCAGATTTTACTGGGTTTGTCCTAGTAGTTGTTTAGCATTAATGGAAGACGTTCCGTTTGCTTTTGACAATGGAAGTAAAGGAAAGGTCTCGTGGAAAGCATTAGTGCTTGCAATTTTGTGGATTGTTTTGACAGAAAGGAATAGAAGAATTTTCGAAGACAAAGTCAAAGGCGGCGGATCTGAAATGGCTATATTTTTAGCTTCTCTTTGGGCGTCATTAGACAAGAAGTCAAAGACTTTTCGTTATCTTTGATTTTATTAAATTGGAGAGGCATTTTGGACTTTTAGGGGTTGAGTTAGTTAATAAGTTTTGAAGTGTTTTTTGAGTTTTTGCTTCTTTTTTGTCTAGCCTTTAGTGCTTGTTTGTCCTTTTTGGCTCTTTCCTGTTATTTTGGTTTTTTTCCCGTTAAAAGGATCTCTCATCCTCTGCTTCCTTTGTATTGATTTTTCCTTTGCTTCCTTTGTATTGATTTAATTGTATCGCATTTTATCAATAAAGGTCCTGTTTATTATAAAAAATATAGATATACTGATCAGATGAAAAATATAGAGACGCCTCACATACCTTAAAAATAATGACATCAATCCACTATATCCAAGTAATGCTTGGAAAGCTGAACCTATAATTACAGCCCCCTGTAGCTCCTTCATAATATGCTTGAAACTCTGCCCACGTTAAATGATTTTATCAGATCTCAACTAAACTTTAATAGATAAACAGGCTTACAAAAGTCAATTATTGGTAAAGTTACAATGACACTTGAAACAAAAAACAAAACAAAACAAAAGGCACAAAAAAGTTTTGAAGAAATTTAAAAGACCTCTACTATTTTCTTCCTAAAAGAAAGCAGAGATTCATTATGTTTCTTCTACTAACAAACAGAGTACAGTTAGTTTCATCCAACCTATACAGGGAACATGAAAGTTCCAAAGACGATCCCACATGAGAAATGTTTATACACTGTCAACTTGCTTGAAAGTGTTCTATGATTTCATGTCCTCTGATATTAAATTATGTTATACCCATTCAAGGAACTTGACCTCTAAGCAAGGAAGTTGACACTCCAACAACTTATTCTACTCTTTTGAAATATAAATATAAACCCCAACTGGAAAGATTCAGCTATTCAATATGTCAACCTATTCAACGGTTCCTCCAATTGACTCTATAGTTGATGTTTTTTCTTTTGCTGCAGAAAACCTCCCAGTAAACACGGATGCATAATTACTCTTTCAGGTCAAATAATAAAAAGTTTTTTCAACATAGCGGAGATAAATACAACTAAAAAGAGCCATAGCGTAGTGGCATATCAATGGTTATCAAAAGCATAAGAATTGAAACATACATTTCCATTGAGTCCTCG
Source organism: Morus indica (assembly GCA_029231665.1). Lineage (NCBI taxonomy): Eukaryota > Viridiplantae > Streptophyta > Magnoliopsida > Rosales > Moraceae > Morus > Morus indica. The sequence goes on along the minus strand of JACAGA010000001.1, from coordinate 25,055,696 downwards.
AAATTCTGGGGAGTTGATAATTGCTAAGGCAGGAGCCAGGTAAACAAATGATGGACCTTGTATCAAGGGTAACCTTGAACCTAAAGACGTATGCAGCAGCGTGGTTACTCCACACACAAAGAGCACTGTTGATACGACATCTGCAGTGTCCTCCTACACCCAGTAAATCTAGTCAGATCAATCCACCCACACTGTATCATTATCAAAGAGACATAAATATGTGAAAAATATTCAAGGAATTATAATAACAACTCACAGGGGTGCCACCCATTGCGGGAACCATGACAAGAGGAATGAGAATCAACGAACCCAGTATCGACAGGTAGTGCTGGAACCCATATAGACCAATTGGAACTGAAATCATATGCATAAAATAAATTAGAAATTGAATATCCGTTGCTTACTTGCTTTCATTCTCTTTCTCTCTCTCTCTAATTATTATTATTATTATTATTATTATTATTATTATTATTATTTTCAATTTTTAGCTCCTAAAAGGATCCCAACAAAGAAATGAGCCGCCATAATTTTCAATAAATCCAATCAAAGCAACGAGTTTTACACAATGTCTTCTTTGAATAATCTCCTCATAAACTATAAACATCTCCTTCCAAAATATTTAAAGAGATGTAATACTAAGCAAAATCTCACCAAGCCAGGTGTATCTCAAAGCCCACACTTCATATAGATATGAACTGATATATGGACTTTTTTAACAAAAAAATGGTCATATTTCCATTTTTTTTTTTCTTTTAGTAATTCGTATGCTTTGAAAGTATAAAATTATCAACATCATCTCCGAATGGTCATACAAAAAATAAATAAATAAAACAGAACTTTCACGAAAACCAGACACATCAAAACACCAAATGCCCGATCTAAAGTTATCTATAAAGTGAACCTTAAAAAACAAAAAGAAAAAAAAAAGATTATCTTCCTTTTTTTCTTTTTTCTTTTTCTCCCTCTAAAAACATTCAAAGACTGGGAAAGTGTCAAACAAAAAGCCATACAACTGTTTCACAATAGCTCCAAGCCATCCATCACAAAAGAAAAATTGAAAAAAAAAAACACAAAACCATTTCAAAAGTTTCAGTGAAGCAGTGAGAACTATACATTCTAGCAAAAACGCATCAGCAATTATCCATTAAATAAAACATTTACAGAGAGAAACTTGCCTAGTCCAGGTGTATCTCTGAGCTCATACTTCATATGCGAATGCCTGCCCATAACCCCATCATCATCAACTCCACTCTGCGGCAAACCATCCACCGCCTCCTCGCTCCGAACTGTTCTCCGTTGCTGTGCCGCCGGGACATCCACCGGCGCCGGAGTCTGAGCATTCCCGTTGACGCCACCGTGACCGGAGCCGCTCCTCCTCTTCACCGCCGCTTTCTCTTTCTCCACCGCAGGCTGGGTCTTCTCCTTCTCCTTCTCCGGCTGACCGTTCGCCGTTGGCGTCGGTCGGACCCGGCCCGCCTCGAGATCGGGATGGGCCGCGCCAGGCTCTCTGGAGGCAGTCCTAGGCGGGAGCGATATCTGGCCCGAATCGCTGGCATTGGCCTCGCCGGAGAACTTGGGCCTGAACCCCGTCCGATTGGCCCAAGACGAGGGCGGCATTGCCGAGTTATCCGGCGCCGGCGGCCACGGGCCGGGCCTGGGGCGGGATTTGGGATCGGAGTTGGACATTGATGTTGAGAATTGGAATCGGAAAATTAGTGGTCAGTGGTGCATGACAGCTTTGATATTGAAGAAAGTACAGATCTGATGTTGTTGTTTCTAGTTCTTGTCATGGAATTGAGCGATAGGGTTACTTTTGGGAAAGAAGCTTTAAAGCTAATTTGCTTGATCTCTAGAGAGAGAGAGAGAGAGTGAGTGCAGCAAAGAAAGTGAAGGGGGAAGAAGTGAGAGTGAGTGAGTGAGTCAGTTTGAGAGTGTGTGGCAAGTGAGAGAAATGCCAAACCACAGGAGAGAGACAACTCGTAGGATATTTGTTGGAGACGCTTAGGTTTAAAACCGCGTTATTTTTATTTATTTTATTTGTTCGGTGAATTATTTATTTATTTTTTTAAACACCTCTCTTTGAGTTTGATAAGAATTTTGGAGCCATTTTTTACTTTTCAAATTTTAAAAATTCTCATTTTATTTTAAATTTTTAAATTATTTTCATTTAATCATTTTTATTATAATTTTGGTTTAGATTAGACCAAAAAATAAAGAATTAAATGTGATGATGTGATTTTTATCTATTTTTTTAAAAAATTTAACAAAAATATCACGTGTCTGAGTTATTCCCTTTTTTCTATTTGTTTTTTTTACAAAAATTAAATAGAAGGGGTTAAGCAGAAAACAATTTAAAATTTAAGAAATAAAATGAGAGTTCTAAAATTCAAGGAACAAACTGAAAATGATATTAAAATTCATGGACATCAGTGATAATAATTCTTTGATAAAACATGTTTATATTAATTATAAAAAAATAAGCATAGAGCTAGACCATAAAAAAATAAATTAGTTGTAGTCTTCTATTTTTAGCGTCACATCTGATATTAAAATTGAATGTTTTATAAGCTTTTTTAATATAATATGATTTTAACACGATCTAATGATAAAAAACTAAGTCAGGCCTATTAAAGAAACTCTAAAAAAAAAATGTGATAATAAGCTTTTAAGAGAATGTAGTAAATAATAAATTTATGAAACTTAATTAACCAAATAACAAATTTTAAAAGTATTGAAATAAATAGTAATTTACCACATAATTATTTTATTTATGACTAATAAAAAAAATTTTATATAATTTTTTTTATGATTACAAAAAAATTTTCCATATAAATTACCACTTAAGTTATTATTTACCGATCTTAACAGTACATTTACACAATAAATTATCAATATATTTACATAATTTATTATTATTTATTTAAATAATTTAAAAATATTATCATTAATTTAATTTTCAAATTATGATTTCCTGTTTCAAAATTTAAACAATCAAATAGTAAAAGAGGAACTCACAAAAGAAGGAAACTCACAACCCTCGAAACAAAAAAATATTCCCAATGAGTTTCAACTTCTAACGGTCTTTTTTTCACAACTCAAAATTTCTTTTATTTCAGTATTTTTCATAAATTATAAACATTTTTATTACAAATATTTTTAATAAATAAATAAAATTGACATCATTTCAATCTAATTCAAGTGGTACTTTTATCGATTGGATTGCTCTGGTTCAATTGGATCTCCGCGTTAGAGGCGAGACAACCATTCGAAACAACTGAAAAAACAGATAACTCTCCAAATTATTTATTTCTTTATAAAAAAATTAAAAAAAAAAACTCCAAATGATTTCGGTTACGCCCTCTCTTTTCGTCCACAGAACCCCGACCTCCTACTTCTTCTTCACCACCACCATTACTACCAGACGATCAAAACCCAGCTTTCCCGCTCTGTCAGTTTGGTCCTCGTCGTCGCCGTCGGGTCTCTATGAGATCGCCGACAAGTCGGAGAAGCGCCAAGAGCTCGGGTCGGAGCTCTACTCGTCGACGCCGTTCCCGGAGATCAAGGCGGCGAAGCGGGTGGTGCTGGTGAGGCATGGGCAGAGCACGTGGAATGAGGAAGGAAGGATCCAAGGGAGCTCCGACTTCTCGGTTCTCACCAACAAAGGCGAGGCTCAGGCCGAGACCTCCCGCCAAATGCTCATCGATGATTCCTTCGACGTTTGCTTCTCCAGGTTTTCTGTTCTCTTCGATTTCTTCTTTTTGTCTTTTATTTTCAACTAGTTTTGCCATAGGATTTCAACTTCCCTTTAAGATTGTCCTCATATCCCTAGTTGAACTGTTGAAGTTCGTATTCTCATTTGGACTTAACTACTGACGGGAAATTAGTAATATCGGTAACCTTTTTTTTTTGGAATTCGATTTGACTTTTTCCTTTTGCATTTGTTTTGTTTGGCAGTATTTTGTTTACTATTTACAAAATGCTCGTAATCTCTGTCATAAGGTGATCGTGTAACTTTTTTTCCCGATGTCTTTTTTTTTTTTTTTTTTTTTTTAATGTCATTGATTTCAAAAGGTTTGTCTAAATTTTGCTATTAAAATTTGTATGAAGCTCCTAATTGGAGTTTTTTCTCAACTTGGAGTAAGCTACAAAGTGGTCCTTTGTTTAATAAGGTGTTAAATTCAAGCGTCTATGGATTAGAGTTTGGTAGCCTTGGTTCCATGTAAAGTGGGTCCTTATACTTGGTGAGTATATTTATGTTGGCATGTCCAAGGATTATAGCAAGAGCACTATCATGCATTAGTCTTTTTCCTTGGCATGTAATGTAATATTGTAATTGTCTAGTTCTGATCATATTTCCATTGTATATTGTTCCTTTTTTTTTTTTTTTTTTTTGTGTTTTCCCATGATAATGTAGGTTTGATAGCTGAGGATGTATAGTGTTTTTTCTCTCAATTATTTTTATTTTTATTTTTATTTTTTTTTATTTTGGGGTGTGCGAGTGACTTGATCTACAATTTCAACTATACTTTTCTTTGCCTCAGTCCTCTTCTACGATCAAGGAGAACTGCTGAAATCATATGGGGAAGCCGTAATGAGGAGATACTTACTGATCCTGATTTGAGAGAAATCGACCTGTATTCCTTTCAAGTAAGCCTTTTTGGTTTAAACATTTCATCTATGAATGGCACCAATGTAACTTTACGATTTGGTATTCTAATTGGTTGCTTTTTGGGGAATTTTGTTTCTTTAGGGGCTTTTAAAGCATGAAGGGAAAGCGAAATTTGGCAAAGCTTTTCGACAATGGCAGGTAGATGCTGCGAATTTCAACATTGATGGTCATTATCCAGTGAGAGAATTGTGGGCTCGTGCTAGAAATTGCTGGAACAAAATACTTGCACATGAGGGTGGGTCCATTCTTGTGGTTGCTCACAATGCTGTAAATCAGGCTCTTGTTGCAACTGCTATTGGTACTATTCTTTTCTGTGCTGCATCACTTTGTGGCTGTATAGAAAAATTGTTTTTCGGATGTAGTTTTGAGCATGTTGCTCCTTTAAATTTTTTTCTGTTTTACCTTCTCAACAATCAGGATTAGGAACGAAGTACTTCAGGATATTGCTTCAGAGTAATTGTGGAGTGAGTGTGCTGGATTTCACTCCTCGACTTGAGGTTGGATCACCGCTTATTTGTCTCAATCGTCTAAATCAGGTATATTGTTTTCTTTGCTGACAAAGATTTACAGTTAAAAGTTTGATACCTTCTGAAGAAAAGGTAAAACCACAAATGACAATCTTAAGGGTTTAATTGGCTAAATCCAGGACACGACTTTCCAAATGCTTTTCTCGGGAAGCTGAAGGATAATATTCTCAACTGTTTTATCACACCAAGATTGTTATGATATGTTATGCAGACACCGAATTCACCTGTGGCTGGTGGAAGTTTTGGAGGAAGGAAAACCAGCAAGAGGATCATACTTGTGTGTCATGGATCCACCCTGACAAATACAGAGGTTCAAAAAGGACAGCTAAGAAAGTGCATTTTAGTTTTTATCTGTTCTTCCATCATACATTTTATGCAATGCAATGACTTAAAAAAAAGAATGTGCTTGGGCTTCCATTTTCATCTGTTTTTGAAATTTTTTGGACGTTGTGAAATTTGTAGAAGTATGATTATTCATTCTGGGCGAGCTAACTGTTATAATAGGTAGCGAGGTGAGGACTAACTATGGATTACGTTTCTTTTCCAATAATGGTGTTACAATATAGCTGTTAATTTGTCATTCAAAACTCAATTCAACAGTTGAAATTTGAGATATTTAGACTTGTAATCCCAATGCACATAGACAAGTTCGGAATATTTAATGATGGTGATGTATGTATTGAAACTACAAGATAATTAACTAGTTTCTGTAACTGCAACCTTGTATAGCTAGAGAGTGACAACGAAATTGTGCACACACTAAATTGTTTCCGAAATCTTTTATAAATAGTGGGATTCCAAACTTCCCTCGTTTCCGAAATCTTTTATAAATAATGGGATTCCTAACTTCCCTTGATGTCGAACAGGCTAGCTCTCATTTTTCTGGGGATCAAACAATGAGCATGCTTGGAGTTATACAGGTAAAGGATTTAGATGTATTTCTGTGTTCTTATGCTCCTTTTACCATGTCATCTGATCCGAATCTGACATGCTACTGTGGAGATATGACAGTCCCAAAAGACTGCTGAGCTACTTCTTGATTTGAAAGTTAGTTCCATTGTTAGCAGTCCAATGAAAGCTTGTGTAGAAACAGCAATAGCCATCTCCAGTGTAAGCTGAAGCTGATCCTTAATTTTCTCACGTCCATTGCGACATCACATACTCTTGATTGCAAAATTATATGTTCACGTGAAATTGCTGATTAGGTTCTTCTGTCAAGTTCATCACAAGTTGAGTTAATTGCAGGTTCAAGAAGCTGCAGATTGCTTGGGTGCCGACTGTGTGCCTCGCTATGTGGAAATGAAGCAGTTGGGGAACCTTAATGTTGAAAGCATCCTTCAGCAAGTGAAGAAGGCAAGATATCTAAACTTATTCCAGAGTCGACCAGTGTCTAGTTGATTTTTCTTTTTGTGGGTCCAGATAATGTATTGAGTCAAATTTGGGATCTGGCCTAACGATGGAAACATTTTGCACTATTACAGTTATCGTTAGTGTTCTTGCAGATGACGACCGTGCTGGAGGATTTTTCAGTGTAGTTTATAATCTTTCTTTTTCTAACAGGATTCCAATGTGGTCTCAAGCCTTCAGCGCGGTTCGTTAAATGGGTTTGAGGACACGGTCCTCTCAGCGGTCTGGGATCAATCGGAACAGGCTTGGCAGTATTTGCTTAAGGAACTAGCTAGTGGAATTGAACAAGAAAGAATTGCTGTTGTAGTTGGCGATCCTACTATTCACATAGCGCTTATGGCACACTGTCTAAATCTGACGAAGGAATGGATGGGATCATTTCATCTCGACGATGGAAGCATCAGTGTCGTCGATTTTCCCGATGGCCCTGCCGGTGGAGGTGTTATCCGATGCATAAACTATACTGCTCATTTAGGGAGATGGTCAATACCCATCACAAGATCAACAGTGGATGATGAAGAGTTCTAGATTATAAATACTTGTAAAAAAGGCCATTTAAATAAAGTGCTTATTATCTACCTGAAAAATCCACATAGATTTTCACACTTGAGGAACAAACAATGAGGGGGAAAAAAAAGAAAAAAAAAAAAAAAAGATCTATGCCTTTTGGAAGGTTACAATTTATGCAAACTAATATAGTAGATTGCATGAATGTACATTCATGGTGAAAACCAGCTTATTTCCTTCCCTGCGAAACATGAGATCAGCTTTCTGAGAGTTTTTTTTTTTTTTTTTTTTAAAGAAAATTAGATATCATTTTTTCAATTGTAGCATAAGTTTTTCATTATATGAACTAGAATTAAAATAAAAGAGCATTTACTCTTTTGGGGAAACAATAACTATAAAAAGGGGCATGTGCAAAGCATATGTAAAAGTAAGACGCGAGTATTATTAATTTGGGTCCGTTTAATTCGCTGATTCGAGTTTGTAATTTGAGTTGAGTTGTGATTTTATGTGAAAATTTTTTACTGTAAAAAAAAAGTTAAATGTGACTGCTTCTGAGAGTTTTTTTACTGTAGTAAAATTTGAATTCTAAACTCGAGTTGGTGAAATGAACGGGGTCTAAGTTGTGTAGGTGTTGCTTTTGTAATAAAACAAAAAATAATTTGGGGCGTTTTGTGAGAAATCAATAAGTTCATTCTTGTCCTTTAAAACTCGAATGATACTTTTCAAACAAGAATTCTTTGGCTCAAAAAAAAAAAAAAAAAAAAAAGAAATCCGAAACAAAGAAGGAAAAAACGACCCAAGGCAATGAATTCTAATGCCGACAAATGGTTAACGTTAGATAACTTAATGCCACAAGAAACTGAAGCATATGCAAGACAGAAAATAGGGAATTAAATAAAAATTTTAGACCTTTTTTTTAATGTTAAAAGGAGAAGGATTTGTTAACAAAATTAATACAAAATATCTTTGACTTATAGCAATACGTTTGTGTGTGCGAATTTTTTTATTTTTTATCTAGGATGCTCTTGTGTCTCAATAAGATTTTGAATTAATTTAATTTTACAAATAGTATCTGAGGTATACACTCAATTTCATTTTAATTCTTGACTTTTAAAACATCCAACAGTTGGTGTCTGAGGTTTTACTCTATTTTAGTTTCGATCATTCTGTTAGTTAAGTGTTAAATATTTAACGAAAATCTGTAAAAAATTAAAAACTAAAATTAGAAACATCTAAAACTTAGAGCCTAAAACAATATAAAAACAAAAGTCAATTTTCAAGACAATCTTTAAATTTTAGTTGTTTTTAATTTTAGTCACTAATTTACAGAGATTTTGTCAAATATCTAACACATAGTAAATAGAACGACCGAAACTCAAGCACAATAAAATCTAAGAAACTAATTGTGGTACAATTTAAAAATCACGAATTAAAACAAGATTAAGAGTAAGGGCCCGTTTGAATCATAGATTCAGAATCATTATTCATGATTCTGATTTTTAAAATTTAATTTTTTTTGAAAGAAAAACACTATAGAGAACCATGAATCATAATTCAAAACTATAAACGGATACATGAAACAAACATCCAACAAGTCTTTAGGAACACTTGCGGAACTAACCCTAATATTTTAGCATGTAATTTTTTATGTAAAGGATTAGCTTGGATACGGCAGTTTCACATGACATCAGCATTTGAGATGTCGATTTTGCATTTGTCCAATAAATTTATCAAAGACAAAAATTAATTCATTCCATACTGCAACTGGGAGAGTGGAGAAGAAGACACACAAATATTTAAAATACAAAATATCATCGTGTCCCTCGCGTGGTTTTGATATCAGACAATTAAAAACTCAACTAACGAAATATATGTATTATATTTATAATAGCTTACACATGAAAATATATGAATCCCCAACTTTGGCGTGCAAGCCTTTTTTTTTTTTTTTTTTTTTTTTCCCAAACATTCAATTAAACTCAAGTCAAGGGTGGTTTTTTTTTTTTTTTAATTTTAATTTGCTCACTGCAGGCGCAACAAATTTATTTTATTATATATATTATTCTGAGTTTACAATTTCATTACTTTAAGGCTAAGTATATACAGTATGTCCCTTTGAGAGCAACTGCGCAGTTTCATGACATCTTTGAGAGTTTTTTTTTTTGTAAATATTTCTAACAAACCACAAACAGCGTAAGCAGCGCTCCACTTGGTATTCTAATTAAAAAAATGTTTAGGATCAATGTGTATATTTGTGTGTATATATATAGGTAACGTCTCTATACCGGACAAGTATATTTCTTTTAAAAATATTTATATTTCTTCTTCGACATATGTATATTTCTTTTAAAAACATATATATAAGCGTTTAGATAAATTATAAGTGTCTCTCCATATTATACATATTTTAAAAGAAAATATATGTGTTGAAAAAGAAATATACATATTTTTAAAGAAATTTATATATTTTAAAAAAAATATACATATGCCGTTCTAATCTGATACTGAATTAGAGACAATTCATATATATATATATATATATATATATACACACACACACGTATAAAAAGCATGCGCAAGTCTCATCAATGAAAGTAACTCAAAATATTAGAATATAGCGACTATTGTAGGTCTCCTAGGGACCAAATGGTAAATGTAGTAGTAGTACTAAAGCATACCTACGGGCTACAAGTAGTACACGTTAACTGTAGAAGTTAAATGGATTCACCAAAAAACTTTAGAAGTTAAACGTTATAAGAATCATAACATGCTCCCTAATCCAATCCAGATTCGTTTCTATATCCTCACTTATACGTGTGATAAAAAGATATTTTTTTGCCACTCAAAAAGAAGAAAAAATTCACCGCTAATCATAGCAACGAATTTCAAATTAATGCTTATGTTTTGATATTTATATATCTTAACCATTGATATTTATGCTGATGCTTATGTTTTGGAATTGAGAGTGCATAAAAGATAAAAAGGGATAGGGAAAAAAAGAAGCAAAAGGAGGGGTTTTTTCCCCTCAATAAATATGCTTAATTATATGTCCTCACTTTTATTCATATATAGCGTTTTCGGAGTAGGAGTTGGTGGGTCTAAGTAGGGGTGTAAATCGGCCGAGTAGGATAGGGTTGAGTTGAAAAATTGAGCCTACCCGATCAGTGCGGGTTGAGAAAATTTTAGGCCGCGACACTCTCTTAAGTCTACAAACCCGTAACTTTTCGGGTGACCTCGGGTAGGGTCGGGTTACTCGGGTTACTCGAGTTGGTGATCTCAAGGACTACATGATCACTTTTTAGTCAATTAATCTGTGCTTGTTACAGAAGAAATCATTATCAAACAAAACATGTATTTCTTTCAAGAGAGGGTCTAAATGCAAGGTGAACAATTAAAACACTCACTTTGAAATCAAACACTTCCAATATAAATAAAGAATGTCCTAATTCAACAACTATAACATACAAGCATTTTTTACACAAACCGTGAATTCAAAACATAAATAAGTTAACAATTTAAATGCATAAAGTCCATAAACTTATGAAAGTAATAATTTGAAGTGTTAGACATTGTTTTACCTACTTTGAACATGTTCGGCCGGGTAGGGTTATCTCGGGTTCATGTAATCCCACCCCGCGCCCCTACCCGCGCAGTGCGGGTTAGACATAATTAAAACTAAAAATTAAATAAAAAATTGAAAACCCGTGATTTTCGAGTAGGGTCGGCTCGGCTCGGCCGGGTTCGTCTAGTTCGGGGTGATTTCTTACAGCCCTAGGTCTAAGTTTAGGATTTTTAACACAATTGTCTCTGAGTTTATCACGGTTTAGTAAATAATTTTCAAAAATTTTAATTTTGACAATTAATTCTCTAAATATGTTCAATTGTTGCATTTAGACACACTTAAGTAACGACGGTTAAATTTTAAACAAAAGTAGTCATGTAAGTTGCATGTGGGGATTTTAAAGGGTATTTTAGTAAAATGATCATTTATATGTTAGTAAAAAATAATTAAATTAAGAAAAAAATTAAAAAATTAAAATGTCATATGTAAAAATAAAAAGATCTACAACTAAATTAGAAAACCAAACCAACAACACTGATAAACAACAACACACTAAATCAAGAGCACAACTAATTTTAAAGTTCAGAGTTTAATTTGTCAAAATTAAAAGTTCATAGCGCATTATGTAAAATCTGAATAGTTTAGGGTGTAACAATACAATTTACTCAAAAATTTGGATGGTTGAGATTAAAATATTTAAAGATAATTGTTGAGATTAGTTTAGGGCTATAAAACCAATTCTACCCTTTTAAGAATCCCACATATGACTTGCACATGGTTAATTATGTCCAAAATTTAAAAACCGTTACTCAAATGTTTCTAATTGCAACGATTAAACAAGTTCAGAAGGTTGATTGTCAAAATTAAAAATTCAAGAAACAATTTACTAAACGACGACAAATTCAGAAAGCAAATTTACTAAAAAACCCTCTAAATTTAAGTGGGGTCAACTTTTGCTATCGTAATCATTCCCCGTTGCCAATATAAATTTTTAGTTACTTACAAAAATAGAAGAAAAAAGAACTCTTAGTTTATTGAAAATGTTTGGGGGGGGGGGGGGGGGGGGGGGGGGGGGGTTTGGAATGGAAGAACTAAAGAAGCGGAAAAGAAAAATTAGACTACAAAATTCATCCCATCACGTATCCACTACTATCCACCAAGATAACAATCTAGATTTCCCTGATGGACCGGCAAAAAAAAAAAAAAAGAAAAAATATCAATCTCTTATTTTGTCAAATGATGGAATTTTAACTAACAATCATAAGATTTGAATTTGGCAGCTTGGCTTCCCAAGTTGATAGAGATTTTTAAGTGTAACCACTATATCAAAGATCCAATGACAAAATTTCCATAAATTATGATAGATATTTTTAAGTGTAACCAATAATAATATATATTATTAATCAACAAAGACCAAGGCAAGAGAATTAAAAGCGAATCCAAGAACATGTCACCAATAGTTATGGTATTCTGACCAGGTCCAACTTTTTGTTTTTTTTTTTTCTTTGCCTTTTTCCTTTGGTGTTTTATTTTTATTTTAAGTTCCTGATATGAACTGGCAAAAGTGATTAAAGAAGGCGAGGCAAAGCTTGAAGGTTTCAGCCTCAAGCCTTCCATTTCTTTCCTCTCTCATGAGATGCTGATTTTAAGGTGAGAGAGAGAGAGAGAGAGAGAGAGAGAGAGAGAGAATCACATATTAAACATATCATATGCGCTTGTCAGAAACCTGGATTTCTTTGCCTGCTCCTCCCCCTCCTAATTATCTTCCTCTGAGCTTCCTCCTTAAAAAAGGCCCAAAAAAAAAAAAAGAAAGAAAGAAAGAAAGAAAGAAAAGTTGAAACAAAACGACAGTTCTAAAAGCTCACTCAAATCCTCTATTCCTGTCAATTTCCAAACCTTCTTCTATTCCTTCATTTCTTCTCACTACAAGCCAAATCAGAACAAATCCCATTTCTTCAAAACCTTCAATTTTTTTTTTTTTAATTTTTTAGTTTTTTTGGGTTATATTTCACAATGAGAGACATTATTGTTTCTTGTTTCAGCGAAAACGCCATAAATGTGTCTCACCCTTCATGTTCTAGCTACTCAAACACCAATTGCATCTCTCCAAGCCAGAGTCCTTGCGTCCAAAACGCAGTGACTTCAATCTACAAAATCTTTCTCTCAAACCAGAACCTTTTCTTGGTCAAAGTCGCTTGGTGCAAAAACAACTCCGTCCAAGGCCTAAGCATAAACTTGGGCGACGACCCGTCGTCGGCCTTGAAGCTGAACATCAATTCCCGTTTGTTCAGAAAGAAAAAGGGAACGAAGGCTTTCGATTCGGGCCACTCGAAGGTAGAGATTTTCTGGGATCTCTCCAACGCCAAGTTCGAACAAAATCCCGAACCCGTCGAGGGGTTTTACGTCGTAATCGTGTTGGATTCTGAGATTGGCCTGGTTCTGGGTGACATGGCCGACGAAGCTCTGTTGAAAAAGCTCAAAACGAATTACGTGAACAACAACAAACCAGTTGGCATTGCCAAAACCTCTCTGGTTTCAAGACAAGAGCACTGTTCGGGGAATAACACGCTTTATTCGACCAAGGCTAGGTTCTGTGAAACTGGGATTACTCATGAGATTTTGATCAAATGCAGCGGCGACAACGAAGGGCTGAAACATCCGGTTTTGTCGGTGAGTATCGATAAGAAGACTGTGATTCGTGTGAAGAGGCTGCAGTGGAATTTTAGAGGGAATCAGACGATTTTTGTTGATGGATTGCTTGTTGATCTGCTTTGGGATGTTCATGATTGGTTCTTCAATAATCCTGCTTCTTCTTCTTCTTCTTCTTCTTCTTCTTCTTCTTCTGGTTATGCTGTGTTTATGTTCAGGACGAGAAGTGGAATGGACAGCAGGCTTTGGTTGGAGGAGAAATTGGCTCAGAAAGAGCACGACAGACTTGAGTTCTCTCTCTTGATCTATGCATGTAAGAGCTTGCAATGAAAAATTTGACCTTTTTTTTTCCTTTTTTTTTTTTTTTTTTAAAGTCTAGTTCTTTTGTTTTGATTTTTTTTTTTTTAATTTCCCTTTCTGCTTGAAAGGAAAATAGATACAACTAATTCAATTTGTTAAAATTTGTTATGTGAGAAGAAAGTAATTCAACTTCAAAAATGTGAATTGTGGATAGACAAATTTGGAAACTTTCTCTGTTTATACATCTCTCTATCAATAACTTTCTCTGCTTACCATTTGACCACTTTATAATTTCATTCCTTTTCCTCCCTCTCCTCTCAGTTTTATATGGTTATTTAGTTATAAATAATTAATTCACTCCCAGATAAATGATAATAATGAATTTTCTTGTTTGACAAAGTACAATAATAGGCAAGAGATGCTTGATTAATTGGTATTTTTAACTTGAGCTTGATTTTTTTTTTTACTTAAATATGATAAAATTTCTTCATTAACTATGAAGAAGACAAGATTGCTTTTAACTTGGAAAAAGAAAAGACAAAAACATCTTTCTTCCTTTTCTCTATTTAGTGAATGTCTGAATGATCATCTTCATGAACTAATGGATTTTCTCTTCCATCTTGTCCCCTATTTAGCATAGAGTATGATTGGTTAGTTAGGAAACTTGTAGTGCTTCTTTCATTAATGAGGGAAAAGCAAGATCCAAGTAATGTCACGCTCAGTAGCATGGCAAGCCATTGTTGAGTATTGTCAAGCTTGTCTTGTTCGCCAAGTCACCAAAACCCACAAACAAATAAGTACAACAACATTGTCATTTTTTTCTTTTATTTTTTTTGTTGCTTTATTTATTATTATTTATGACATGGTATGAAAATTTAGAATACTCAGAGTTTTATCAAAATTGTGTTAAATTTATGCTCTCGTTTAGGTTGTGGATCCGAATTTTCAATTTGAATTGAGATGTGATTTTATGTGAGAGCTTTTCACTGTAGCAAAAAAAGTTAAATGTGACTTTTTATATGAGCTTTTAACTGTAACAAAACTTAAATTGAAAACTTGAATTGGTGAAATAAACGAGGAGTATCGTTTCCTTCCTTACTATAAAATTTTGAATTTGATAGAGTGCAAAAAAAAGAGGTAGAGAACAATTCTAAGGGCCCGTTTGGCTCATAGATTCAGAATCATGTGTCATGATTCTGATTTTTGAAATTTAAATTTTTTGTGAGAGTAAAACACTTTAAAAAATCATGAATCATGATTCAAAATTAGTGATGGATATGTGAAATAAACATCCCCTAAATATGAATATTGGTTTTACCTTCACGCTCATGTCCTATTAATGAATATTGGTTTCATCTCATAGATGCATGTTTCTTACCTGAAAAGTCCCTTTGAAGTAATCAAATGAGTTTTTCAAATTCTCCTTTTTTTTCATTTTTTTTTTTTTTTAAAAGAACACGGCTTTTTTTATTTTTCTCTTCAAAATCATATCCAGCATTTTGTGATATCAAATTATCTGACTTCATATTTTGGATTGTATCATATTTATACTTTCAGATTTTTAATTTATGCCCAATTCAAATCTTTTAGCCACAAAATGAGCTAAACATCCTTAAAGAAAAGAGAATATGAATATGAATAAAAAATAAAAAATAAAAAGCGGGAAGGATATTTAGATTAATTGTACAGTAAAAAAACAACCTTTGACCGAAAAAGGTAAGGATTTAACATGAACTTAAAATGTAAATGTGTAAATTTGATACAAAATAGAAGATATGATTTCTCTTTCTAACCTGAAAATGCAGAGTATAAAAATGCAATATATATATATATATAATAAATCATTATTGGCTACTTTCATGTAAATTTGTGCACATAACTCCAGTTTAGTTTGTTCAAATATCCATGAGAGAGAGAGAGAGAGAGAGAGAGAGAGAGAGCATTAAAAAAAAAAACAGAAAAAAAAGAAAGAAAAAAAAAAAGAGAAGAAAAGAGCGTTGGGTTATTTGCCACTTTTCAGATCCTCTTAGTGCACATTCTCTATGGTCCTCAAACTCTTAAAGCGGTGATTTGGCCCACGACCAAAAAACACCAATCATTATCTTCGTCCAAGCACTGAGCCCCATTGCTTGGCTTCATATTGTTGGCTCTTTTATCCTCTACCGGTTGCTTCTGTGTAGCATGTATAAATAAGGAGCACACTTTTTTTTTTTTTTTAACAGCAGTTTGAGCGATATTCTGTAATTTCACAGCTCAAAAGCGCTGGAATATGTGGCAAACTCTGTTTTTGCGTGTGAGTGGGTGAACGAGAGAAGTAGTTGGATCCATCATGCAAATTGCTTTTCATTAACTGAGAAGACCTTCTTTTCCACTCCCCACACACACGGAGACTTTTTAATCCCGTTTAGTTCATTAATTTGAGCTAATATATAACTTTATATAAGAACTTTTTATTTTAATAAAAAATTAAATGTAACTGTTTCTAATAATTTTTTTTTCCATAATAAAACTCCAATCGATAAAATTATCTTGATAGAATTCTACTACCATATTTTTCCGACTGAAACACACTTGATCGGACGGCGACGGGATAGTCCTAAATCGCTCTCTTGTTAGCGCGAAAAAAAAAGGGTCAAGGTTGTGACTAATGTCATGGTTTGGAGCTTTAGGGTTGCATAAAGCATAAAGGGCACACCTTTCTTACGTGGCCACAGTTCTAAAATGTTAACGGGCATGACTTTTATTATAATAACAAAATATATTTATTAATTAGAGGGTTTTGCTCTATGAGTAGGTAAGTTTTCTAAGTCATGCAATTGAATTTCAATAGCTCGATTTATGAATGTAGTTATAAAAATACTTTCACTCATAAATCAGATTGTTAAAATTTAATCAATAATAATAATAATAACAATAAGTCTTAATCTCAATTTAATTAGAATCGATTATATAGATTTTACTTTTTCACGCAGTTATGTTCGAAATTAGACTTTTTTAAAGGCTTAGATCTAGAAACTGTTAAAATTTAATCAAATAGTTTAAAAAACTTTACTCTATTGATATGGTTTTTATTGTTACTATGAATAAACTCACATCATCTTTTTAACAATCCCAAGTTGGACTCAAAATTCTTTTCATTTTCCTCCACTCTATGACAATTGTTGATTTGAATTTTTAATTTGAGTTAAAATGTGATTTTATGTGAGAATTTTTTACTGTAGCAGAAAAAAAGTTAGATTTAACTTTTTATGAGAACTTTTAACTGTAATAAAATTAAAATTAAAAATTTAAATCGGTGAAATGAAGGAGATTTAAATTTCTTACTCACTTGCCGGCAATATTCCATATTGTTATGTTATGCATAATGGCCCAACCTTAGACGTCAGGTCAGGGGCACCAAATGTCTTCATTGGATGCTCCCAGATTTTCTCTTCAGGACCACTTTTAATACCCATCTTTTCTTGCTTTGAAAGACCCACTAACTAATTTCTATTCTTCTTCTTCTTGTGACATTTTCCATTCTTTAAATGAGTGCAAGAATTTCAAAATACCCTAGCCTATACCTTAAAAATTAGCTTTGGAAGATTATTTCATGTGTAAAAGAAGGGATGAAAAATAAATAAAAGATCAAATTTCGCACATCAGATCCAAGGTATCAATGAAAGTTTGAGCACAATTTAGCCTCTAGCTAGGATCTATATATATCTAGAGTTTAAACCAGTGATATCTCCGAGCTCGTTTGTTTCATATACTCAAACTCAAATAATTAATTATGTTACTGTATTTTTTTCTTGCAAAAAAATTTAAATTCAAATGTCAACGTATACATGATTCGTTCAGTTTCTCACAGATCCCAATACACCACGGCAATACAAAAAGAAAAAAAAAATTATTCTACATTTCTCTTATCAAAATTGTTGGTTATTGCTGTTAAATAATGCTTAATTAAAGCAACGAGGATTAATACTAAGGATTTCATATTAATTTGATTACAATTAATGTGACAATTTTTCAACCACATTTGGAAATGAGGATACTAATTACCCGTTGGATTTACGTGTTTAAATCAGTGATTTTGATTTTTGAATTGAAATTTTGTGAGAAAATTCATTGACAGTAACTTTATTTATTCAAATTTTATATGATAAAAAAATATTATAACAGAATCAGAATCATAATTTTAAATGTGTGAACTAATAGTTACAATGATTAAAATAGTTTGTATTGTAAACTCATAAAATTGACACGTTATATGTTTGCCGGTGAAAAAGAGAAGATGAAAGTTTGGTTGGAAAATATGCTGAATATTTAAGTGGGAACTGTTGTGCATCCTATCGTGCTGAGCATTAAAATATAAATATTGATTACTTGTTTTAGCAGTACAATCAATTATTAGGGTCTCAATAATCAAACACTTTCTGCTTTGCTCTTCTTTAGCCTCCTCTTTTACCTCTTTTTTCTCCGCGCCTACACCTAACAATTGCCAACCTAAATTGCCCAATGCCCACCAAATCTGATTTGATTCTAGATTTCACATTTTTTTTTTTTATTACATGATATGTCTCAAAGTATTCATATGATTTTTCTTTTTAATTTTTACTAAAGAAAAAGAGATCAGTTGTGTCCTCACGCTTCTACACAGCACTTTTAGAGAAATCTACTGAGACCACAAGTGGAACGATGAAGGAACTTGATCGATGCTTTTGTCTACCCGCAACCAGGGACCCTCGTTTAATCCGCTAAAAATCATAATGCTGGTTGGAGTTCACCAACTTCAAATAAGTTGGATATGCTTGACAAAGACCATTATTTTGGATACCAAAATGGAAATTTAATCCAAGAGGTAGGTTAGAGACATTAAGGGCCCGTTTAGTTCGTTGATTCGAGTTTAGATGTGACTTTATGTGAGAGTTTTTTACTGTAGTAAAAAGTCAGATGTGACTTTTTCTGAGAGTTTTTTACTGAAATAAAATTTGAATCGGTGAAATAAACGGGAACCTCCCGGCTAAAAGCACTTATAAACAGTTTTTGTAGACCCTTTTTTGTGGCACTCTGGCAGACCTTGAATCCATGTGCTGCCAAGTGCTATCATTCAAGAACTTCTACTCTTAGTATTTTTTTTTTTTTTTTTTGCTCTATAAATAATAAATAATTCCTCAAATAAACCCTTTGCTATTCTTAAATAATGTAGTGGACCGTCATCTTGCTATAGTTTATAATTGTACTCTCGTTTTTAAAGTGTTGACTATATTAAAAATTAGAGCGATATTCAAACCCAAAAAAAAAAAAAAAAAATAGTAGTAATAAAAAACAAAGCAACTGGGGGGAGGAGGCATTATAAATTTATTATTGGAATTGTTGGTTATTAGCTAACGGTAGGTGATGTAGAACCAGGATAGAGTTGAGAATGTATATATAATTTTAAAAGAAAAAGATAGAATCAAATGAAGAAATATAGATAGAATAAAGAATTAGAGGGAGAATAAGAACTCAATAGGAAGGAAACTATAAACTAAACATTCATTTCATTAGTCAACTCTTGGAACTCCAATTATATTTACGAAGATATCTATAAAAACCTAGAAATATTAAAATAAACTCAACTATATAGTCCTAGAGACAGCATATAAATCTTACAAATAATACTAAAGATAAAATATATCTTAAATAATAGCTACACGAGTTCAGATTAAAATTCTAATCCTCATATTCCGCGTCACTACCTCAACAAACTCGACTCCGGCGAGTTTTAAACTTCAAAAAATCATAAAGTAATAATCTAAAATCTTCAATCTTAATGTGTGATTTTAAAAGTAGCCATATAGACTTGATATGAGAAAAGATAAAAAAAAAAAAAAAAAAAAAAAAGGGGTTTAAGATCACTATGGTAGGCATATATCTTGAAAAAAATTTCCATGGAATATTGCTTTAATGTGAATAATTTGGTAGGCTCGCGATGGTGTTAGAAGATAGGCTTGTAATCCTACTTGAAAAACCTTAGGATCAAAGGATGAAAAATTATCTAGAGGTGAGAAAAAGCATAGTTTCTTCTAAAGATTCACTTGATGGAAGATCATCTAGAGGTGGGATAAGTAATAAAAGGTCCGTTTAATTTGTTGATTCAAATTTTTAATTTAAGTTGAGATGTGACTTTATGTGAGAACTTTTTACTGTAGTAAAAAAATTAGATATGATTATTTTTTAAAGCTTTTTACTGTAGCAAAATTTGAATTCTAAACTCAATTCAGTGAAATGAACGAGACTTAAGTTTTTTCCACAGGTTAATTTTGTGGTTTTACAATTTGTGGATTGACATTGGTTTCCTCAAAATAGCATGGTCACCATATCAACCATCAGAGCAAGTCACTAATCCGTTCGAGCAAATTAATCATTCTCACACCACAAAATAGTTCAAATATCGATAATTTCAAGAAGTTGCTTTTTCAAGGTTTCTCCAAAAACTGCTATAAAAGCTCAAAATCCCACATAAAGTGGCCAGGATGTAATATAAAAGAATATACATTTTTCTTTTCAAAGCTAAAAGAAGTGTCTAGAACTCTGATACCGATTGATATAATACCAAGATAGAATTGAGAGGGAAAACTAGAACTTAACATCCATTCGTTGATCAACTCTTTGAAGTAAAATTAAATTCATTAAAGTGTGTGTGTGTGTGTGTGTATATATATATATATATATATATATATATATAAATGTAAAACTAAGATAAACACAATAATAATTTAGGGTCCATTAGTTCACTGATTCAAGTTTTTATTCGATTGAGATATAATTTTATGTGAAATTTTTACTGTAAAAAAAAAAGGTTAGATCTATTGTTAGAGCTTTTTATTATAGTAAAACTCGAATTTGTGAAATGAATGAGGCTTAAATATTTAAAATAAATTTTTAGAGATAAATATAAATGTAAATTTAAAATTAAATATGGAAGCTAAAATTTATCATGAAAGATAGCTATTTAAACTTAAAGAGTATATTTAGTAGGAAGGACCGGTGCTAATAATCCTAAAGTTTTAATATAAACAAAATAGAGCGGGTCACTATATGCATTGTGAATGACACATATATGTAAGAGTCCGTTTAGTTCATTGATTTAAGTTAAAATGTGACTTTATGTGAAAAAAAAAATTATGTCCATCGAGGAACTTTGATATTGATGGGGTATATTAGAGCGTCTGCACTGTCATTTTCTTCTCTTTTTACAATTGTTTTGTCTTTCATTGAATTCAATACCATTTTCAAGTGTTTCCGTATTGCTATGTAAACGCGCTGTTCACCATAATTTCAACCTGACTACAACAAAAGTTTTGTGTCTGTGTTTTCTGATGCGTACTGGCACTATATGCTCAAATTAGATGTGCTCCCCAGTGATGATAATTGATAAGAAAAAATATATATATCGTTGTTTAAATCGGTAAAATGACCGAAATTTAATATGCACAAGTCACTTTTTCACTGTACTTTTATGTGATGAATCAATGTTATTATTTTTGTCCATTTGGCCAATATGCATATGGGATTTATTTCTAAGTAAACCCCACAAGTGGAACCCATTTTTTATATCGTTGGGTAGTATCTTTTTTTTTTTTTTTTTTCCTTTGAATGGTAATAAAAAATTTCCTTAATATATCGTCTTAGGATTTTCGGGTCTAGTTCACTTTATAGATTTGAGTTTTCAATTCGAGTTGAGATGTGACATTTTCTGAGAGCTTTTCACTGTAGCAGAAAATTTTGATGTGACATTTTTTGAGAGCTTTTTACTGTAGAAACTTAAAATTAAAAACTCAAATCGGTAAAATGAACGAGGTTTTGGTATGCTCAAGTAACTTTTCCGCTGTACTTTTATGTGATGAATCAATGTTATTATTTTTGTCCATTTGGCCAGTATGCATATGGGATTTATTTCTAAATGTTATGAAAATCCTTTGTGTTTTAATAGGAATTTATCTCTATAGATACAAAGAGATGGGCCTCACATGGTAGGATCTACGTAAACCCCACAAGTGAAACCCATTTTTGTAATTGTGTGTGATGGGAATAAATCCCTATCGAGACACATAGTGGTGCTCAAAAGTTATTAAATTTGCAAGAAATTGTCAGAATCGGACGATGTTGTCCATCAAAATGTGGTGTTGTATCACTTCAGGGCTCTCAATTATTGGAAAGATGGCGAGTTTTTACCCGGCATGTTCCTATAGGGAGGAAAGGAATCATCAGCACAAAAGAATATAGCTTTTTCACCTAGGAGCAACAAGACTCACAGGAAGAACTAGATACATTGGCAAACAGTGGAATTTTCACTGTAAAGAATTCCACTACCCAAATCCAAGCACAAAGATTATGAGCCAGGAAATGTTTCTGTTTGGTTAGAGGAAAAGAAAATATGAAGACAGGATAAGTATAACACCTAGGTGAGATCAAGTGAACAGAAAAATGGATTTCCTTTCAATCCTTTCAACATCCTGTTTGTTGAGGATTTTGAATCACTCCCCTAATTCATTCCCTTTTCCATCTCCTATCAAGCAACAAATAAGTCTTGAAAAATTCAGTTCCTAACCCTCATTAGGCCTCATACTCCTATCCCTCCAACTTTTTCCTCTTACCAAACAAGGCCCTAAAGGGCCTAAGGAATCCAACAAGTGTTGAAAATTTGGGCCAGGCTAGACGGGCCGGCCTGAAGCCCGTTACTGTGGGCACGGAGGGACTGACCCGGCTCGGCCCGATCTGTACAAGCCCAAGCCCCACCCTAGTGTAGGGCCGGGCCGTAATTCTAGGCCCGCAGGTGGCCCGAGCTTGAATAGCCCGGCCTGAAATAGCCCTATATGGCCCGGCCCGAATAGCCCAAAGGCCAATTTTTTTTTTTTCTTGGTTACTTGTTTTTGGCCCAACGGTAATATTACCGTTGGAAAAATGCTTTTTTATGAATGCAACACACAGCTGAAGACAGAGATTTAATGGATCAATTTCAAAACTTATATATTGACGATGACGCTTATAATGCTGGGAGTAGTGTAGCAGGTAGTTAAATATTTTTGTTTCTTAAGTATATATAAATTGTAACTGTGAAAATAATACTGCACTCTTTTTTTCTTACCAAGATTTTATCCCAATGAGTTTTTCTTGGTAAGATTTTTAATGAGGCAGTTATAATTACATAAATAAAGTCTTATTCCATTAAAATTTTACAACATTCACTATTTATTATAAATTTCGTTATCTTTTAAAAAATTTTTATAAATCATGCTCGGGCCAGCCCGACCCTAGGCCCATTGGGCAGGGCTGGGCCTATATAAAGTTATTTAGGGCCGGCCCGGCTCGGCCTTAATTACCCTTTTGGCCCGCTGGGCCGCTCATTTGCAGCTCTAAATCCAACCAAGAGTGACGCTAAAGAGAGTGATATAAAGAGTGACACTAAATGCTAGCGTCACTCTTTATATCACTCTCTTTATCACTTTCTATATTTTCTATTTAACAAGTGGATTCTACTATTTGATTTTCTATTTGAAAAATAATGTCAGAAAATCAAATAGTAGAATTCACATGTCAAACAGTAAATGCAGACAGTGACAAAAAAAGTAACAGAAAGAGTGACGCTAGTATTTCTCATCCAAGATAAAAAAAAACCTATAAAACTGATTAGAAAAAGGAAAGGTTGATTGTGAGAAATGACATGAACCACCCCAAGCAGCAGTACCCGAGTCTCCTTAGACGCCATGATGAGATTCAAACACAACATCCCTTGAAAAAGAAGGTTTTCTTTTTAAAAAAAAAATGTTCAGTCTTCAGAAAGTGGTTATCATTCCATTATTTCTTACATTTGTAACTTTCATATTGCTAGGCATGAATATGTCCCACTGATTTAGAATTTGTATTAGAAAGGTCTAGCATTGTAGTTTCTTGAATCATCAGACCTTTAATGGCCCTGAAAAAGAAAATGGAATGGACCTAGTAAGGTGTAAAATTTGAAACGTGTCTGGTAATTGGTCTGCGAAAGCATAACTCGAATGACTAGCAATAGCTTGGAATTCCAATTGTATTAATTCAAATCATTGTTTTGGTAGAAATGATTTAACAGCAAACGGTAGAAAGACGATCAACATCTTCCATAATGCTGTGTCATTCACTCGTACATAGCATCAAGTTGTTGTCATTTAGTGACCGATTAAGATACTCTTTCAAAATTCTGCAGAAATACACTGTTTTCTTTTTCTTTTCTTTTTTTTTTTTTTTTTTCCAAGCAACATGAGAAGTTAGTATTATGAAAGAAAATCAATTTGAAAAAAACATGATCACACAATCAGTGGCCCCTTTATCACGGGATTGCCTAGCGCATTCGAGTTTCATTTTCGTATTTCTTTTTACAGACAACTTACTCTAGATAGATTCATTGTCCTTAATTCATGCATATGTAATAGCTGTATAAATATACTTGATAACATCAATATACGATCATCCTTCTTCTCAATTACCTGATAAGTTTTAGTTAGAAGGTATTCTTTGTTATTCACTTAATTTTTTTTTTCCGGTTTAATACACTCTTTAGTAGAGCTCACCAACACTAGTATGATCAAAACACGACTTCTGAAACCATGACAACTAGAAAACAAACTAAAGAGACCAAGACATTACCAAAACCATTTATGGATCCACCCTTTGAGACTACCTTGTCTTCTGCAATAAAAGAACCATTGAGAACAACATATTAGTGCCAAAAACAAAAAGGGTACAATACAAAATCTTCGAACTTTGAGATTAAAAGAGCTCTTACTACACTCTTTTGCGTGGCATATGCACCTCAACCCAACACCACAATTTCCATTAGGCTTTTCACACTCGCTGCAGACATTCGGTGCATGATCAGGAATGTCGAAAGAAATCCTTGTCCCTAATTCGAATCCTTCGAATTCGCCGTCATCATCCGAGGATTCGACCCTGTAGAATCTCCTGTAGTGTGAGCAATTCAAGTCTCTTGGATGAAAACTCATGTCAAGCTTTTCAACGTGATCAATAAGTAAGCAATTAGCAGAAAATCCCTCCTTAACTTCTTTTACTCGAATTTTCGGAGAAGGTCCACATGTTTGTGAACAAGTGCGGTTCCTGATAAACGGTGAACGATTTTTTTTACCGTTTGAGCAGTTGAAAAGGAGAAGTGAATTGGGTTGTGGGGGTGTGGGAAAACCAGCTGAGAGAAGCAAAGGAGAGACATAATGACGTGAGTGAGAGCAAGAAGGGTGAGAAATGGTAAAAACTTTGGTTGTGTAATTGATGGAGGATATTGGAAAAAGGCCTAGTGAGGTTCTGTAGTACAGCTTCTGATATTTGCAGAGAAGCATGTGATTTAATGGGGTTGACAGATTGTGAGTTTGAATAGAAAATGGTTCTTGAATTGGGATTTGGCCACAGGTTCTTGTCAGAGCATCTTCAGCACAAGAAGTTGCTGAGCAGAAAATGAGAATTATGAGGAGGAAAAGATGTAGAAGGTGGAATTCCTTGAATGCTCTCATGTTGTCCCCTTCTTCTTGGATGGTTTGATCTTTTACACTCTGTAGAATATTGCTGGGTCTCGGTGCACTATTAGAGCAAATAAAAAAGACACGATAGAGAGAGATATTTCTTATACGTTTAATTCGCTGATTTGAATTTTTAATTTAAATTAAAATGTAATTTTATATGAATTTTTTTATTATAATAAAAAAATTAGATGTGACTATTTTTGAGAATTTTTTACTATAATAAAATTTAAATTCTAAACTCGAATTGGTGAAATGAACAGAATCGTTCGTTTCGCTGTTCGAATCACGATTTAAATTTTTTATTACAGTATTTTTTTTATAAAAATTTAAATTTAATTTTTTTATTATAATATTTTTTTTACACGAATTAACTTAAATTTAAGGGACAAAATGAACAGAAGCTTTTCACTTTTTTGATGGGATAACTTTCACTTTGTTAGCTTTTCTGAGCCGTTGCTAGCTTTTTTGAAAAAGCATAAAAGGAACAATATGTTTTCCACAATTCAAATTCGAACTCTATTTTTTGGACCTTTTTCGAGTATGGTATTTCTAGTCTAGTCTTGTCTAACATAATTTCTACTCTTTTTGACCATTATAACAAATCAAAATCACATTAAAAAATAATTAAAAAAAACAATTTGCATAAAATATGATAAAGATTTGAATATATGTAGTATCCTACTAATAAAGTACCTTTTCATATGCTAACCAAAATTTTACAATAATTTCTCCACGTTTGAATTTTAATTTTTATGATTTGAATGAAACATCTCACTGGATTTTTTTTATTTAAAAAAGAAAGGAAAATTACAACTAGCTAGGGAGGGACTTTATGGTATTGAGCATGTTCAGGGGCCTTAACCTTTTTTTTTTTTTTTTTTCTTTTTTAGATCCCCTTTTTTGGAATACAGAATTACAACCTTTTCCCCATCCTTATTCACTTCCTGCTACCTTCTCTTTTCTCAAGGGCGTATTGGTCAGTAAGGTCGTGTGGTATTCATTAGGAATATATATATATATATATATATATATATATATACACATTATAATATTTATATAATATTCTCTTCTTTCTCAAATGCATATTGGTCAATAAGGTCGTGTGGTATTAATTAGAAAGAATATAATCTTCTCTTCTTTCTCAAATGCATATTGGTCAATAAGGTCGTGTGGTATTAATTAGAAAGAATATATATATATATATATATTGTATGTGTGTGTGTGTGTGTGTGTGTGTGTGTATGTGTGTGTGTGTAGACATTATAATAATTATATATTTATAGACATTAGAAAGAAAGTATTATTCCCATTCTCTTTTGAATTTTGAACGTTTTGGTGTGATTTTTTTGAGGATTTCATTGTGGCAGGCAAGATTGTGAACATGGGACCACCTCAATTAACGCTAATTAGTTGTTCACAAATGATCATGTAAGCAGAGGATAAGGTGTAGCAACAAAGTCAAAAATTTGTTCAATTTTGCTTTCTCTAGGTCCCCCATATGTACTGCCATGTTTCTCAATAGCAGTACTATCAAACACCAACCTTGTTCAGCAACAAAATTTTTTATTATTTTTTTATTTTTTTTACTCCAATAAGTGCCTAATTGCTTGACACAAAAATCCTACTGTATCATAGGTGAGTCTCATAATGCTATAATATAGTAAAATCACATACTAGAGCCCGTTTATTTCGCTGATTTGAGTTTTTAATTTGAGTTGAGATACGACTTTTTATGTAATAATTTTTTACTGTATCAAAAAAGTTAGATGTAACTATTTCTGAGAGCTTTTTACTGTAATAAAACTCGAATTCTAAACTCGAGTTTTAACTTCTATGCTAAGTTGCAACCTAATTAATAAAATGGTCGATTTATCATTAGTCACCTTTAACACCAATCTTAAATTAGTTCAATTGGTAATATTTAGCACTAAACATTTCTTTATAGCTCTAGTCATTTGGAGGCCCTAAAAGTCCTTTGCAAATTATACAATCTAAGTAACGTATTTGATAAAAGTGTCCAAAAATATAGATACGGAAGCAGTTTTTCATTTATTTATTTTGAAGAAGTTCTTTATTTATTTAGAAAAAGAAGTAAGGATTTTTACTCCTATGTCCCTCATTACTACATGATAAAATCACGTATTGTCATATTACAATACATATATAGGTACACTCTCTTTAGTGTATAATAACTCTTTTACGCAAACAAATAATATTCTTGCTTATTGCAATATTTGTAGTTTTATGCAAGTTTCGCATCATTATGACAATTAAAATTGGCATGTTATATAGGAAAGCTTTTTTAAAAAAATAAATAAAATAAAATAAAATAAAAGCATGTTGTACAAGAAGAAGTGATATTAGCCTTTGTATTTGGTAAATACTAACTTTACCGAAAGCTACATGCATATCTACCGACCAAGGCGAATAATAAGTGGTTGTTTGGTACAAAGATTCTGAACTTAGAATCATGATTTTAGGTTGTTTATTTATAAAAAGTAAAAAGTAGTTCTGATTTGATTCACTTAGAATTAATGTTTAGTTTGAATGATTCTGATTTTAGTATTGAACCTTGATGTGATGTTTTAAATCATGAATCACCATTGATTCTAAAACTACGCACCCCTTGATTTTGAGTGGTTTAAACCCTTGATTCTTGTTCTGGTTTTAGAATCATAATTTGGACCTAAAATCATGAATCATGATTTTGATTCTAAAATCAAAACTAAAATCACGAACTCTAAATATATCACCAAACGGCTTGGGAACTTCAATATTGAGTCATTAAACACTATGATCTCCATAAACAAGCATGATTTTTACAAGCAAAAATAACACACTGATCATAATAAACACACAGAGACAGATTAACACATAAAAACACTATTTCATCTTTGAAATCTTTTCACAATAATATATAAAAATGAAAGCTCAATCGATTTTCTAGATTATGCTGGTGCCTTGACGAGAAGAGCAGGGAAATCAAGCAGCACAATCTTGTCAATGGCTGCTGAAAAAGTTGCAGAGAACTCAACATGTTTAGGGTGTCCTTGAAATGCAGTGAAGTCTTCTTTCTTGTTGAATGTCATCAAGAAGGCATGAGTAAAGCCTTGTCTAAGAACGTCTAGGCTTTCCACGTCCTGTCCCCTAATATGATCACAAGAACAAAGCATATACTTTCAAAAAAAAAAAACCCTTCAAAATAAGAGTGTAGTTAGATCTATTGGATTTAGTGATAATATATATATATATATATATATATATATTCAATATGTAGGAGTAGAAGAAAGATTACCATTCGAAGGACTTGACGGCATCAACCTCTGAAACCAACTTCTCCATCCCTTTCAAAACATCATCCACAACCACATCATCCTTGAACTTGACTATAACCAAGTGCTTGAACCCTCCCATATTGGCCTTAACTTTGATCTCTACTATGTACTAACACACAAACACACACACACAAGGAGCAAGCAAAACAAGTCCCCAAAGCCCGACATTTATAGTACTACTCACGAGTCACAACACATTGCGTAGCAACTTGTTAATGTGTCAACCTCCACAGTGATATGCTAAGACCGCTCGGTCTAGTAGCACAGGAGGTTTGGGTAGAAGAGAAATACTAACATTATTATTTCTGTTATTTTCTCTATTTACTGTTTTTTTTTTCTATATTTACTATTTGACATGTGACCACACTATTATATTTTCTGTTTAAATAATAATATATTATGTTAGTTAGAGTCTACGTATCAAATTGTGAATGTATAGAGTGACTTTAACAATTCTCTTAGGTTGAATGACGTCTATAAGATATTGTGGGTTCGATCCCATGTTGTACTACGACTGACAATATGAGTCACGACGCG
Organism: Morus indica; assembly: GCA_029231665.1. Taxonomy (NCBI): domain Eukaryota; kingdom Viridiplantae; phylum Streptophyta; class Magnoliopsida; order Rosales; family Moraceae; genus Morus; species Morus indica. Next base: position 25,026,669 of record JACAGA010000001.1, on the reverse strand, counting down.
ATAACACGATTAAAAAACGACACGAATTTCACTGGTTAGGATTGAGAAAAAAGATGTTCGGATAAGAATTTGGTCAACTTGAAATTAACATGAAAAATACGGGTCAATTTTGAGTTTGACCCACCTAATCCGAACGTGGCACGAAACTCGTAAAAAAAATAAAAAATACATATATTTTTCATTACATATTTTTTATTTTATTATGAACTTGTGATATCATGATAGTTCTACTCAAAATCTTATATTATTATTTGTTTAATTTTAATGAATGTTATTGTATTTTAATGTATTATGAATTTTAAGTTATTTTTAATATGTAAAAAATTAAATAAAAATATACAATTTTCGTGTAAATTTTGAGTTCACGGGTCAATTTCGTGTCACAATTTATTTTCGTATCGTATCGTGTCAACCCGTTTAGTGATCGTGTCGTGATCGTCTTGCGATTTTAAAAAAATTTTGTATCACAAATTATGTTCAAATTAACTATAAATTTTAAAAAAAATAATTAGAACACGATACCTGACACAAATTAATACGTGTATATATATAATCGACAGTAATATCTGTCTTGTAGTACTGTGTACTCTCTCCCACACACGCCCAATGACGCCGCAATCAATCAGCAAAATGTCGGCTTCTCCTTTAGTGGACAGCATCAACATTTCAATATTTTGGAAAGCTACTGCTTCATAGGCTTCCAAACCAACTTTTGTTTACATAAAGCCAATTTAAAGACGAATTTCCAAAAACAACCCCACTTTGTAGGTATGTACACGTCTAACTTTTGTACGAATTATGTGTCATTTTCATCACGAGGATTGATAAAAGTTTTAATTAACTGTGTAATTAGCAATTCAAGTGGTCATCTACTTGTAATAATAACGTAATCAATCGCCATAGAAATATGATTTCATGTATAATCATACATGGTGTTCTTCAGCTAGAAAATTTGTTGAAGGGGCTCTAGAGAAGTCAAAATTTTGAACCAAATTAAATAGTGTGATGTATACTAGGCCTTGTTCATTTCACCGATTTGAGTTTTCAATTTTAGATTTTTACAGTAAAAAGCTCTCAGAAAATGTTATATCTAACTTTTTCTGCTACAGTAAAAAGCTCTAAAAAATGTCACATTTCAACTCAAATTCACAAAGGCTTTGTTCATTTCGTCGATTCGAGTTTTTTCAGTTATAGGTTTTTACAGTAAAAAGCTCTCAAAAAATGTTACATCTAACTTTTTCTGTTACAGTGAAAAGCTTTAAAAAAATATCACATCTTAACTCGAATTAAAAACTCGAATCTGCGAAGCGAACGAGGCCTAAAATTCTCATAATTCATTCTTTTTCTTTTATTATGTACCCGCCTATTTTGTTTTTCTTTTATTTTATACATATCTTATTTTTCTTCCTCCAATAATATTTAAATTTAGGTAGCTTAGCATTCTAATTTCTATGTTGGTCTTCAACTAACTCTGAATTCTAGGTATTTATACTTAGAAAATAACAACTACCCCACTCAATTAAATTCTAACACCCCCCAAGTTCTAAAATCTAGAACTTTAAGTTTGCTTATTATGTTACAAAATACATGCACTTGAAATTGCTTTTATAAAAGGTAATCTTTACAAATATCTTTTAAAAATGTATGAATCAGAATTTTTATTTTTTTACTCTTAATTTATAATTTTTTTAATCAAATAATTGCACTAATAAAATAATATTTATTAAGAATAAGAGATAAAAATTCACTAACAGAGTTTAAAATAAAATGAAAAGAAAAAGAAAAAGAAAAAAAAAAATGTCCACCAGTGCAAACCTCTCATAGCCTTTGCTTTGGCACATGAAAGGGGTCCCTCCAAAGTCTAAACCCTAGCTAGCTTTTTTTCTGGTATTCAATGTTTTCTCGACATTGTGAGTCCTTCTAGGGCTGGCACACCATCTGCCAAAGGCTATCATCACATTGCATACAAACTTTTTCTTTTATATACCTTTTTTTTTTTTTTCTCGTGTTCCTTAATATGAAATCTAAAATTTGTAAGGCCTTTTTCCAATAGGCTGGAATCTAAAATTGATAGGCCGGTTTATCAATAAAGTTAATTTTAACTGTTAAATTTAATCACATTAAATTAAAAAATATATATATAAGATATATAATATTTTATATAAATTTAACGGTTGAAAAATTCATTTTTTTTTTAATTTACTAGAGAAATTCTTAGATCTGTAATATAATAATGTTCGGACTTTTCTCGGTGTCCTTGCCCATGTGATAGCACACCAAAGCATGGTATATTGGACTCTAACTCATGGAGGGCATACTCATATCTTTAAGGAATCTATTAACTTAGCTAGGGCCGTCTTTGACAAGAGGGCACGTAGTGAAAAGTTATAACTTTATGCCCTAAATTTTTATATGTGCTTGTTAATTTGTTCAAGCAGAGAGAGGACTTTATTGAAATTATCTAGTGGTTTTTAATTTAGTAACATCATAGTAAAATGTTATATGGCTAACAAATGCACACTGCTAGTAGTAAAGCAAAGAATTTTTGGAGAGATTTTTTTTAAGGTTTCTATGTAAATAGATGTTTGTTTCATTATCTTCTATTTGTTTTGGTTTAAAGTTTAGATTAATTTTTAAAAATTGGAACTTGTAACAATTGTTAATATTGAGTTTTAATTTGCTCAAACCATTTTTGTTGTGTCTCAAACTTTAATATAAATATAATTGTAAGAATAAGGTTATTTTTAAGTAATCTTGACAAATGCTTCTTAAAAATGTATGGGTTATAATTTTTTCCTTTTTACTCTTGATTCATAACTTTTTTAGTCAAATAATTACACTAATAAAAGGGTATTTATTAAAAATAAATGATAAAAATATAAACTCATACACTCTTAAGATTAAATTCTCCATTTTTTTCTTATTTTTCTGTATAATAGGAATTTATACCCATTACTTCTTGTTTTGACTCCTAAATCAAAAATTCTTAAGGTTATTTTTCTGCCTAATAGTAATTTATACTCATTACTTCTTTTTTTAACTCCGTAAGTGAAAAATTCCTACCTTTTACGCCTTTAATTCTATCTCTTTCGGTTCCTAACAAAATTTGGGTTTCCCCATCCTTAACTTCATTATATATGACCATGTTTTACAACCATAATTGGACTTGACATTTAATTTTGACAATTTGTCATATTGCTTTTAAATTGCTAATGAATTTATAACATGTAAAGGATATTTGGTAAACTTTGTTTTTGTCCAGCTTATTCTAAAAATTGCGATCCAAAATAAAATTTAAAAACCCGTTTGTTTCCTATATCAATCTCTGATTCTGAATCATGATTCATGATTCTCTACAGTATTTTTTCTCACAAAAAATACACGTAAAATGAAAATAATTCTGAATCATGATTCTGAATACACGAATCAAACATCCACGCATCTTCATAGATATAATTCTTCTTTTGGCATTCACAATGGTTTTGGGAAAAAAAGATGTCAAACACCTAGTTTTATATATATATATTAACTTTTGTCTAACAACACAATTGCAACAAATGTTTCAACAACACAAGAAGGCAAACCTATAAATTAAGAAACAATCCTATTGAAGTTAGAAACCTCAGAAATACATTAAAGATTGTCAATTGCGATATCAGATATACCCTTATTTGATAGAAAACATCTGCTTTTTAACTAACAAACGAATAACTGTTTGCTCCTCGAGTATTCGGCAGAGACATGATTGAACTTTAGAATTGGCTCTTTGTAAAAAGTGTCCTTCCTGGAGGGGCTAAATACAATTCTTACATATCAACCACAAGTTCAAAGTATAGGACAAACATTATTAATTGTGATTTAGGTCAAAAGATTATATCTTCTACTGATTGTGATTTGGGATTAGTGAGACAGTTACATAACTACAAAATTTTTTTAATCAATGTTACCTTGTTTTGACCAAATTCTAATCAATGTTTTTATGTCGAGTAATTATTGAAGGCTCCAGCTAATAAGACTCCTGACTAACTTAGGGTCCGTTCACTTCACTGATTCGAGTTGAGATTTGATTTTATGTGAGAGCTTTTTACTGTAGCAAAAAAGTTAGATGTGATTATTTGTGAGAGCTTTTTACTGTAGCAAAACTCGAATTCTAAACTCGAATAAGCGAAGTGAACAGAGCCTTAAATTATTTAGGCTCAATTTGGCATTGCTGGTTGGTAATATATTTCTTGTCGTTTTTTTGGTTTTTTTTTTTTATTTTTTTTTAAAATCATATTTCTTGTTGTGTTCGTATCAGTTAAAAAAAAAAAAATGCTATGACCATAAGCTTCCGTAGCAAAAAATAAAAATAAAAAAAGCAAAAATTAGAGGTTTGTCGAACTATAGATTGAAACGTTGTGGATATGTATGATCAAATATATATGTTTATTTTGAGTTTGAAACAAAATGGAACATATATTTTAATTTCTTATTTTATCTCTTGTTTACACCAAAGTTCTAAAAAAGGAAAAAAAATCATTTTAATGGTATTGTCTCAAATATATGTAGAACTTGCAGAATTTAAATAATCATTTGTACATTACAATAAACGAAACTGTAGCGTTAAAACTGTGAACAAGATTTTAGGACAATAACAAGAAAAGCAACTAACATGAATAGAAAAGTAAACTACCAAATAAGCAGACTGCCTAATTATCACTCATAGAAACTTACTGAAATAGTTTTGAAAACTTATTAAACTCGAATAAAATATTAAGAAATAAAACTTAATACCACCTTCTATATTATTCTTCTTTAATTATTTAATAGCTCCTAACATTAGAATGATAAATTGCAAAAGAATTAAGACTAAGAAGTATAATTAAGAAATTATCCATTTGTTAATAGGATAGTTCTATTTACACATCCCTCTTCTAAATACATACCTTATATAATTTTGAATGATTAAATTTACTTTTTACAAACCTCTTATTATTCCAAAGATACCCCTAACTATTATCATAAGATTAATAATTCTTAACCACTTCATATTTCTTTTCACATCTACCATTTCATTTTAACTCTTACTTTAATATTACCACTTCTATATCTCTTTTTTTTCTTCCCCTACTCTAAGACTAAAGCTATAGGCATGAAGCCTTCTTTTCATATACAAAACAAAGAAAATGGCAAAAGAAACGATTCAATAAAAGTAAAATAGATAGAAAGACAAGTCAAAAAATAAGTACAAGTAAATAAAAGAAAAAAATGAAAAAAGAAACAAAACAAAAGGCAACATAAAGAATCGTAGATACCAATGAGGCATGAAGTAATAATAATAATACAAAAGAGGGGGAAAAAAAACTCTATAATCAGCTTTTTTTATATAAAAAATTTAAGCTATGTAGTTAGATATATCATAATTGTCCTTTTTTGTAATTTTATATGTGAGCATTTTGTAACAAGAGAGTTTGATTTAAAGGGGGTGTGGAGAGTCAATAAGGGTGTGTAAAATCACCCTTGTTAATCTTATACAAAGGGAGAATGAGTGAAATAAACAAATCTCATAACATACTTAGTAAATTATAGCATAATTGTTTAAAATAGGAAAATTATAGCATAATTTGATATCTCAAGTTTTCAACATTATTAAAAAGCCAAAAATACCCCTAACCCCTCTCCTTTCCCCTCTAGTCAAGTCTACCATGGCCGGTGCAAAGTAGAATTCTTATCTTTTTTCTTTCCTTGCCCCAGTCTATGAGGCCGAGGGACTCGTTTGCTGCTAATCTAGCAGAGTTATAACTTTCAGTAGCAGCGAATGAAAAATCATTGAGTTCCTCCCCTATCAATAAATAAATAAATAAACAAAGGGACCTACCAAGTCAATCTCTAATTCTGTTCCGGCTGTTGCAGCTGTTCAGTTGAGGAAAGTCCTTGAGACTTTCGTAGTTTTGAAATTCGCCTACGATGACTACGACCCTGTTTGTGCTGTTCCCACTCGTGTGCTCCTCTCAGAACTCTATCCCCACAAGCCTACAAATAGAAAGGTCAAACGAAAACTTAGCATCCCAATCTAAAGAATCCCTAATTCAGAACAATAAATGAAACAGGAGGCAGAAAACAAGCCAAGACAATCCCCTTATTCATAAGCACTGCGTCACTAACCTTGCAAATGTACTGAGTCCACAATCCCCTTTCCAGAAGCTTTGTTCTGGTGTCCTTTGGAACCTCCTTACCAGGCATTGAACTAACTTCCTGATCAAGGAAAGATCTTACAATTTTCGTAGCGGGTTCAACCACCTGTTCTGCCCATATATCATCTGATTTACCTACAATGTATTATAATTACTTTTGACGTAGGAAAATATGCTAGTTAAAGGTACCATCACATGTGAAGTAATAAGAACAAGGCTCCATAGGACCATACTCAATATGGACTCTGTTGCATCCATGAAATGTATGTCCCATCCAAACAATTTCTGCAGCCGAATAATCATCCTTCTCTGTAAAACAAAATAATTTTTATTATGGCATTTACTAAATAAAAAATAAAAAAAAAAAAACTTACTGAACAATTCCATATCAGAGTGGTTGAACTCTATGAACGTAATTGGAATTTGGAGGAAAAATACTTTGGGTTTTATAACTGCATATATATTGTCACATGTCAATTAAAGTTCGACAAAATCAAACTGTCACCAACTAACCTTTTTTTTTTTTGCGTGAAACAAGAAACTTATATTAAATATAAAGAACTATGTACAACCAAGAGAGGAAGAGGTATCGTCGGGAAAATAAAAACAAAACATAAGCATGACGACTACACAACAAAAATTAATCCCAACTCCAAATAAGATAAAAGAATAAAAGACTTTGAAAATGCTTATCCTTATGGAACCAAACTGCTACCGAAAATTTAATCCTATCCCAAACAACGGAACAATCTTCCTTGCAGCCCTCAAAAATTCGACAGTTTATTGCAGACCATATCTCCCAAAAGAAAGTTAATACGGCAGTTTGTTCTAGACGTGATAGTTAATACTTAATACAGCAGTTCGCCCTAGACATTCCCTTCTTTTGTTGGATCCAGACCAGAAGGAGGATACACATAACTCCTTACGAGTCCTGGGGGAAGGAAAGATCAAACTCTTTCAACAAGAGGCACCATATTCTATAGGAGAAACTAGAAAGAGCAATGCAAAAGCTGGTGGTCAGCTGATTCACCGCCACTCTCGCACAACATACACCAACCTGGAGAAAGAGACAAAAGGTCTCTTGCATGGCATTAAATCATGTGTGCAATTTGTCAAGGATTTGAAGCCAACAAAATACTTGAATTTTTAAAGGAATACGGGATTTCTAAACAAGATCAAAAGAATCACAGCAGGTGGCATTAGGGATGCTAATCAAGAAAGAAAAGACGATTTAACAGAAAAAACCCCAAGGGATAGAGTTTCCACACTCGCCTATCCGGAATCCCATTCGAATGGTGAAATCTGTCGAAATTGGAAACCCACTCCAAAGCCAAAGCTTTATCTTCCTTTGTAATGAATGTGACAGCAGAGGGAAAAAAAGTTAAGAATATGCAATATGGCCTTATTTAGAAGGAGAGACAAGAGTTAACCTTAAGCTCAAGTTTCAAGATTTATCAATACTGAAGGCACAGATTTGCAAAGTTCTTCTGACATTCAAAGAATTCCTAGAATGCAACGGATATTGCAGAGCAAAGGCATCAACAAATTAACTTTCTTCATGTTCAGGCAGCATTTGGATTTTAAATTACACTGTCAGAAATTTACTAATTAGATTTACATTACTTTTGGAAACTATTGGCTGAAATATCAAGCAAGAGGATGTTCTGATCCAGCTCTCAAATGATATAATTAGGCGCCTAATAATTTTACCAGTATAACTTATTTCTGAAGTGAAAATGGTTATAACAAAAAGATATTTTTCGACAAGAATGTATCAATACAAAAAAGGATTTTAGTGCTCTCCGCCATTATGGTCCCTATACCATTTTTTAGGCTAACAAGTCAAACTTCATATTTTTGGCAATTTTCAATCCTAAATATGGAATTTATGGTAGATTTTTCCAATTCACCTGTCCATCGCATAATAACTTGAAATTTTACAGCCACATAAAGTGCAAAATGTTTTAAATTTCAAAAGCTCTCAAGGGCATTGAGAGCATTTGTGCACCATATGTGATGGGTTTTGCAAAATTTCTTGTCACCATGCGATAGACACATAATTAAAGCCATCAAGTTTTAAAAATTCAACATCAATTTTATAATAGGGACAAAAACTGAAAAAAAAAAAAAAGGAAAAAAAAAAACTTTGGGAGTCATCAGAAAAAGAAAACGTTTAAAGACCAAACTGTCATAACGTTAATAGTCTAGCGACCAACAGAGCCCAAACCTTTATAACAAACCAAGTATGCATGTAAAATTATATCTTTACCTGACGACGAATGAGTCTTCGAGTATTAAGTTTGACTTTGTCGATTGCTTCTTTTAATAAAATCTTGGGCTTGCAATCATAAGAGGACTTAAGCATCACCCTCATATTCTCCTTCAAAATATTATCACCCGTGTCCAACTTCAGGGTGACAGAGGCATCAGTTGAATGAATTTCATGATTACAACCGTCTTTGGCAATGTAATCTCTCAAAAACTTCTCAAATTCCCGAACACCAATAGCTTGCAACAAACCTTGAGTATAGTCCGCACCAACATTGAAAATATCATAGACTTCATTAAGCAATCCAGCATCTACCATGCAATCGACTCTTTGTTCCACATATTGATCCAACACAGGGAGAGATGCATCCATACATATGAAACAACAATTGTATCTGAAATTATCAACTTTACCCCAGTTCTGCCCTGCCACATGCATATTATTGATAATATCAAAAAAAAAAAAAAAAACAAAAAACAAAAAAAAAACAAGACATCAATGAGAACAACCAAAGACAAGTTCTGGATTCCAGACTTCAACAGTTTAACCATCCAGTCTTGGTAAGCATTTGTAAAAAGAAACATATAGAAAGAGAGATGGAAGGCCACATGCAGATTTTCACTCAGTTTAAGAAAGATTGCATCATTGGCAACGATTTTTCAGAATGAGAAACACAAGGTCAAAAATAATACTCTAACATGATGATAAACAATAAATATACATTTACAAAGATAACAAACCTCTACAGCCTTCCCCTGAAGAAGTTCACTAGGGAGAATGCCAGAACGAGCATACAAGCTTAGGTATTGATTAATCTGCAAAAAGATGAAGATAAAATTTATTCAAACAGTTGCATATATGAATACCAATGATACAAGTCTCTCTAAACACCAAATGCATCATTCTATTCAGCAAACAGCAATCAGAACTTTAAATCTTTCTCATTAGTCAATAATTTCATAGAAGATCATATATAGACATCATCAAGACAACAACAATATTGAATAACAATACTCTAGCACATATGCGCCATAAACAGAAAAACATTCAATTCAGAGAAGCGCTCAAATCTACTTGATGACATAACTTAGGACGGTAGTCTTAATAAACATTGTTTGGAACCTTAATCTGACAATTATGAATTTGAGGTAACAACAAATTAAGAATTTCATAGGCTCTCCACCATATATGCAAACTGAAATTATGAAATAGCAATTAATTGAAAAGAAAAAAAAAAAAAAGTATTGAAGTGCGACATGTCCACTTCTTAACAACAGTTGACGAGTGATTGACTGCTGAATTTGTTGCCCAAAACAATTTCTTTTACCTCAAAAATGTCCTTTTGTAAGTTTAATTTCATTGGAAGATTTCCAACATTTTAAACTAAACCAAAATTAATGTATTGCAATTCATATATATTACCAATGAACTTTTTCATATGATTCGAGATGAGAACATAGTTAAAAAGACAACCAATCAAAAACGCATCAGCAATGAGATATATGCAGAAGAAACTATATAGCACGCTGGTAATGTACTCCAGAAAAAAAAAAAAAAAAAAAAAAAAAAAAAAAAAACAAGGATGCTAAAATTGTGTTTCAACAGGAGCACAAAGTTAAAGTGTTCCGAGATTCGAGGTTACAAAACAAAAATATACACGTGAACACAGGCAAGCAATAAAAGAACCCTCGTCTACAAATTTCAAGGACAAAACACATCAGAAACCCGCGGCCTACCTTTCTATGATTGTTTGGATGGATTCTAATTGCTGCAATCGGATCAATGCTTTTAAGATGGTTGTAGCTATCACTCCTCCGATCATCGTCCATCTTACAACATAATACTGCATCTCCTACATGTAAGACAGACACGGTGAAGCCTTAAGTACTGAAAATTTTGAATATGAAACATTTGAAAGAGAAGAGTTGCTACCTGGAGAGATGCTAGAGAAATTATCATCCATATCTTCCACCGTGTCATCTAGAAGGAAAGGACTTATAAGAGCCTGAATAAAGTAAATACAAGGAAGTAAATAATTAACAAAGTGAAAAGAACTCATTGCGTTAATGAAGATTTTACCAACATTACAAAATACTAATGCCGGTCTTGCAATTTAAAAAAAAATAAAGTAATTCTAAAAGAGGGAATGGCAGAGTCATGTAGTGGGAAGGCTGGTAAGCTTTCGAGCAGTAGTGAGTGATGGTGATCAATGCCCAAAAAATTTTATTACACCAGGTTTCCAATAACCTCCACCGGCGCTATATATATATATATAATGATCAAAGGATCATAGGTCTTTGTTTTGGTTTTTTCTGGTTTTCTTGTTTTCTTGTAATGATTCACCTGCTTTGTTTGTATTTCTAGATTGTTTTTGTTTTTTGGGATGGATAGCTCATCCATCTTCTTGTGGTAATTTTTGTTTGTTTAATAAAGTTTTCAGTTTCCCATCGATATATATATTGATAAATATTTCTAGTGTGCAGAGAAGTATCAAAAATATTACTGCAGTTATCAAATGAACATATTGAACCGAAAAAAAAAAAAGAGAGAAACAATAGAGAAAACACATATATAAACACAATGACACTATATGAACCTATTTGATTGATTGCCAAAATGAAACAGGTTTATACCTGAATATAGTAGTTTGTACCCCCAACTATGACCGGCAAACAGTTACGAGACAGGATGTCATCAATAAGCTGGAAATCCGCATTCTCAGAAATTTACAACATGAAATTTAAGGACAAAAAAAAAGTATATGTAGAACCCAAAAGAAGAAATCCAAATTGAGTATACAAATTGCATGATTAATCAAGAATATCCTAAAGTTCGAACTCTAAACCCTCAATTCAGAAGGAATAAAAGTGAGCTAAAACATACAGGAATAGCAGAATCCCGAAATTCTTTAGCCGTGAATTCCACATTAGGGCTCACTGTCCCCAAAAGATGATGAAGAATTCCTACACAATTTCAAATTTTCGAACTAAAAGTCGAAGTGAAAACAGAGACGAAGCGAGATTGGTACGAAAAACTTACGAACCTTTTTGTTCGTCGAGAGGAACCTTGTTGGTGAGAACATCCAAGCCCCGGTATACCTGCATGGAATCGGCGTTGATGACCTCGACCGGGAAATGAGAGCCCAAATCAATGGCCAATCGCGACTTTCCTGAACCTGTGGGTCCCATAATCACCACAACTTTCGGCTTTGGCTTGTCTCCGCCATTGCTAGGGTTTCTGATTTTCTTCATTTCAGTCCGACTGTCCATCTCAAGCTTTGCAATAAGTTAATCCCCGTTTTCGTCATTTTATACTTTAGGCATTAAGAAAAACGACGGCGATGGGGCGCCTTGAGGGGACAAAATTTTAGAGAAACGACGGCGATGATACATGAACAACATTATTTTCTTAATCGGCAAATTTTAAGGTAAGAAAAATATTATAGTAAAAAAAGTTAGAATTCAAATTTTTGTAAAAAAAAAATATTATAACAATAAAATTTAAGTTGTGATTTAAGTTTTAAATGAATAAGACTTTATTAATCAATCCGTTAGATAGAATTAGGAGGATATAAATTGGGATAATTTTTAAAAATGCCCATTGAAATTGGGCTTTTTTTTATTTTATCTTTTAATATTAATTTATATAATTTGTACTTTTTAAATTAAAAGTTAAAACTTGTCCAGAGATAAAGTTTTAAAAAGAAAACTTTATTAAGTTATGTAATTAAGAAGATAGAATCTTAAATTTTACAATAAAAAGATTGAGATTTTTTCAATTCAATAGTTACAAATCAGATTTTGGATTGAGCAATTTCAATCTATGAATTCGAATTATATATGTTTATATATATATATATATATATATATATGTATTCAAATAGTTTTATAGAAGTTTTACTTTTTATAATGGATTGTAATACTATAATTTAGTTTATTGTCAAAAACTCAAATTCAATTATGTGGCACTAACAAATTATTTTACATGATGGTGTGTTGATTTTTATTTCAAAATTTTAATATGAATTTATGTTCATATTATAAAAAGAGGCCTATAAGAGTCTAAATTTTAGTCTAGATACCCAAATCATAAGCTCAACCCACAAAATTTAATCCTCTCATTGGACTGCAAATTAATCCTCCCAATCCCTCTTATGAAGTTAATTGCACACAACGTCAATTTTAATAACTCAATTTAAAAAAAAAATATAAACTTTCTCATAATATTACAATTTTGTCTTAAAAAAATAGTTTGTGTTACTCATGTTGCACTTTTTTTTGTATATTTTGATATTGATCGTTATTATGAAGTCTCAGGGCTCGTTCACTTCGCTGATTCGAGGTTGTAATTTGAATTAAAATATGATTTTATATGAGAGTTTTTTACTGTAGCAAAAAAGTTAGATGTAACTATTTCTGAGAACTTTTTACTGTAACAAAACTCAAATTCTAAACTCGAATCGGTGAAGTGAACGGAGTCTCAATCTTTACAATAATGACAATAGTTGAATATTGTACATAAAAATCTAATCTCTCAAATTTATAGTCTTATTCGTTATTATAAAATTGTAACTTTATTGTCATGACCAAAAGGGCATTTTATGTAAATTTTTAATGGTATTTCTTCATTATAAAGTTACAATTTTTATACTTCTGTTCATTAATTGTTATAGACTTTTTATTGTTTAATTTTCACTAATTATGATGATGATTATAATTATAAAATTGGCGTCTTTGTGATGATGAATACATTTGCATTAAATAAAAAAGAGTTATGGGGAACAGTTTAAATGGTAAAATGAGATTTTTAAAGTTCAAAGAGTAAATTGAAAATAATCTTAAAGTTTAGAGACACCAATAATAATAATTTAAAAAAATAAAAAAAAATGCTTAAGTGGATAAATGTTAAAAATCCAAATAAGAAAACGCACAAGTTTCTGAAGTTTTAACAAATCAGAAACGTCAACGGTGGGCAGAAGCAAATGATAATATTACAAAGAAAATGACACAAAACGTCAAAGATGTTGTAGATTGGTTGCCCCACTTCATTATTTGAGTCGAAAATCTTGCATTCCAGCCTACAAAACATGCATACCTTACTGTGAGAAAAAAAAAAAAAAAAAAAACAAAAACAAACAAAAAAAAAAAACAAAGTCGCTCTCCTTTTTTATATGTCCCTAGGGTTTTTTTTTTCTTTTCTTTGTGCCCCTCGCTTAAAGTTCAGCGTCGCCTCTTGGTTGGTCATGGACCCCGGCCTTAGAGACGGACTTCTAGGTCTCATGAGTAAGGATTATGGTGGTGGTGGTGGTGACTTCGTGGATATAAGGGAGAGATAGTAAGTACTAGATTTTGGTTGACTATGTTGTGCATGTCAAATCTTTGATGTATCTACAATCTCAAAATCTTACTCTTCTCATCATGATGTTTATATAGGGGGATTTGTGCGTGGATGAGCACTCAACGTTGGTGGTGGAGTCATGTGTGTCATTGCCGATCTATCCTTTATAATCTTAATGGCCATTTTATCGTTGATAATCTTGTCTATGTGGCTAAGGAATTTTGTTTTGCTTTTAATTTATATTTTGATGTAATAAAGGTGATGTTAATTCCACCATTTCAGTTTATATGTTTTCGTCATGTAAAAACAAAAGTTGTCGTTCCACCTTTTTATAGTGGTAGTAGGTTTATCTCATTAGGTTTGATTTTATGCAGAGTTGTGAATGACCCTAGCACTATGAGTCTTTTGGTCTCGGTCGACTAGTTTTATCCATTGTCACGCCTAAAAATAGGGGTTAGTGACGTGGAGACTTGTTTAGAAATTAAACAGGATTAAGAAAGTAATTAAATATTTAATAATGCTAAAATCAATGTCAAAGATAATATATTTAAGAATTTCCAAATAAACCCCACTACTTTAAAGAAATGAAGTTTAAGAAAGAGTGAGTTGGATTTCACAATTTCATAGTAAAACAAGTCAAAGTTCAAAATTAAGCTTTTGGCATCGTGTCACGTTTCCCCCATAGGAAATCCATATTGTAGCATACATAAACACAAAATAGATAATAAATGTAGACATCAACCACAGTTTAGGAGAATTTAAGGCTACAATCCATAAAGTTATACATGACTTAAAAGTATGCGACAAGGAAGGAAGTAAATTACAACTTCTTCACTTCTTGAGTTTGGCTAACGTCACTGGTAGTCACTATCTACTCAGCATTACTTTTAGCTTTGTCTAAGAGGGGTATAATACATTGAAAACAGAAGAAAAGTGAGCAAAATGCCCAATAAGATATAATTTCATAAAACTTTTATCAATTAAAAGAGTACACAATCCAATTTGGAACCAAACATCCTTTTAATAAAAGAAAATAAACATAAATTCCAAACTCCATATTATAATATGTGATTTATAAAATTATGATGAATCACTTATCTCATCGCAATCGCAAAGCCATAATATAATCATTAAAATGGCCCGTACGGTTTAGATATTGATGTTTGGTAGAGAGATTCGTTCTCTAATTTAAATTATGATTCGTAATTTATTATAATATTTTCTCTTATAAAGAATACACATAAATTAAAAATAATTTTAATTATATGATTCTAATTACGGACTCCCAACCCTAAAAATATAATCTCCGTACCCTAATTTCTAAGCCATCACGGGCTTTATCAGTTTTTAAAATATCTCATTTTAGAAAAATATCAATTTAAGAAAAACGACACAAACATTCATCCAACCGCGAGGTTCTATCGGTGAGTTGTTTTTAGGTTCCACCGCAGGGTTGCCTACAAAATAATCCATATATCCGTGATTCCGCGAAAACAAAGTAACCAACAGGAAATCTATCATCGTTCCTCTTCGTTATTGGGGTAGCTGCCAATCAGCACTGAAAAAGCTTTTTCAGAGAAAACTGCATAGAAACTTCGATTTCCGAAACTCAAATCTTCAAATACGGTAAGTTCGTTCCAGAAACTTCCATTCTGGTACTTCTTATCGAACAATAAACCCTAACCCTAATGAAGCGAGCAATCGACGACCCTAGCCTCAACGGCGTCGCAAAGAAGCCGGTGTTCCTCACCAAAGCCCAGCGCGAGCAATTGGCCCTCCAGCGCCGCCAGGAAGAGACCGAGGAGCAGAAACGGCGCCAGCAGCTTTTGCTATCCCAGGCTAGATCTTCTTCTTCCTCCGCCGCCGCCGCCTTTGTTTCCGATTCTCCGGCGAGCAACAATGACTATCACAAGCCCTCCGATTCCGACCGCCGCGACCGCGACAGGGACCGAGAGAGGGAGAGAGATAGAGATAGGGATAGGGATCGGGACAGGGACAGGGACAGGGACAGGGACAGGGACAGAGATAGGGATCGGTCGGGCCGCGATCGGGACCGTGATTCGGAGAGGAGGAATCGCGAGAAGGAGCGCGAAGAGGAGGTCAAGACTCGGGAGAGGGCGCGCCTGGATAAATTGGCCGAGCGAGAGCGCGACAAAGAGCTGGAATCGATCAAAGAGCAGTATCTGGGATCCAAGAAGCCGAAGAAGCGGGTTATTAAACCAAGCGAGAAGTTTCGGTTCTCTTTCGACTGGGAAAACACTGAGGACACTTCTAGGGACATGAATTCCCTGTACCAGAACCCTCACGAGGCTCAGCTTTTGTTTGGACGAGGGTTTCGTGCCGGCATGGACCGCCGGGAGCAGAAGAAGCTCGCGGCGAAGAACGAGAAGGACCTCAGAGAGGAAATTCGCCGGAAGGAGGGAATTGAAGAGAGGCCTGAGGAAGCCGCTGCTCAGAAGCTTAAGGAAGAGGCTGCTGATCTCTATGACACGTTTGACATGAGGGTTGACCGCCATTGGAGCGAGAAGAAGCTTGAAGAGATGACGGAGAGAGATTGGAGGATTTTCCGTGAGGACTTCAATATTTCCTACAAGGGTTCAAGGATTCCTCGCCCTATGAGGAGCTGGGCTGAGAGTAAATTGAGTTCTGAACTGCTAAAAGCCGTGGAGAGAGTTGGCTATAAGAAACCGTCCCCAATTCAGATGGCAGCTATTCCGCTTGGATTGCAGCAGCGTGATGTTATTGGGGTTGCTGAGACTGGTTCCGGGAAGACCGCTGCTTTTGTTCTTCCTATGCTGACCTATATCTCGAGGCTGCCTCCAATGAGCGAAGAGAATGAGGCAGATGGGCCTTATGCTGTGGTGATGGCGCCGACTCGTGAATTGGCGCAGCAGATTGAAGAGGAGACTCTTAAATTTGCACATTTCTTGGGCATCAAAGTGGTGTCCATTGTTGGTGGGCAGTCGATTGAGGAGCAGGGGTTCAAGATTAGGCAGGGGTGTGAGGTGGTGATCGCCACTCCGGGGCGTTTGATTGATTGCTTGGAGAGGCGTTATGCGGTTTTAAACCAGTGCAATTATGTGGTTCTTGATGAGGCTGATCGTATGATCGATATGGGGTTTGAGCCTCAGGTCGTTGGTGTCCTGGATGCCATGCCTTCGAGCAATTTGAAGCCAGAAAATGAGGATGAAGAGCTTGATGATAAGAAGATTTACAGAACAACTTACATGTTCAGTGCCACCATGCCTCCTGCTGTGGAGAGGCTTGCTAGGAAATACTTGAGAAATCCTGTTGTGGTCACCATTGGTACTGCTGGGAAAACAACGGATTTGATCACCCAGAATGTGATTATGACCAAGGAGTCTGAGAAATTTGGTAGATTGCAAAGATTGCTTGATGAGCTTGGCGACAAGACTGCCATTGTGTTTGTTAATACTAAGAAGAATGCAGACTATGTGGCCAAGAGTTTGGACAAGGCAGGGTATCGTGTGACGACTTTGCACGGCGGGAAATCACAGGAGCAGAGGGAGATCAGCCTTGAAGGTTTTCGAACCAAGAGATACAATGTCCTTGTTGCTACTGATGTTGCAGGGCGTGGTATTGACATACCTGATGTGGCTTATGTCATCAACTACGATATGCCAGGGAATATCGAAATGTACACTCATCGTATAGGACGTACAGGTCGTGCAGGGAAGACGGGGGTTGCCACAACTTTCTTGACGATGCATGATACCGATGTGTTTTATGATCTCAAGCAAATGCTCATCCAGAGTAACAGTCCTGTGCCGCATGAACTGGCAAAACATGAGGCTTCGAAGTTTAAGCCAGGATCAATTCCAGATAGACCACCTAGACGACATGACACTGTTTTTACTCATTGAGAAATGGTTAGCTTTCAATACTTTTAAATTAGGCTCTAGCTTTAGTGGGTACATGAAGTAAGGAATTGATGCTGGTCTGAATGTGGCAATCGATGCTTTTATTTTTGTTTCAGTGTATTAATGTTGTTGCCTGACTTGATTGCTTTAAGAGTTTATATGGATTTTAGTTGAGGAAACCTGTGGCTGACAACTTAGAAGTCTATTTGATCTTAATGTTGCATTCTTTCGTAGCATAAACTTTTGAAGTATTTAGTTGTCTATTTTCTGGTGCCATCCCATATTTTCTTATGTCATGTGTTATCATCTAAGCAAAAACTAATTTACATTGGACTTGCAAGTTTGCCACGGTGGATCGGTTGCATTTGTATATGATTGTTTATTCAATAGATCCTGATGAAACTTCGCCCTAGAAGTCAATAAAGAGTATGACAGAAATTTATACTGACGTGACTCGGGAATTTTGTTGATACCACTAAGTGATTAGGTGAGGAATTTGATCGTAATGCTTTCAGTTATCTAACGTGATTGATATATATATATATATATATATATATATATATATATATATGGTTTTCTCCTGGACATAAAGCCTAATGGGGAAAGCATGCTACTTCAATTTTAAAACGTGACAAACTTCTAAAACAAAGGAGATGGATGAAAAAACTAGCAGTTTCTCTGCCAAGGATTACAGAGTATTATCTTATGAAAGCTTTACATATACTCCATCATTGAATTTCTAGTCTTTGCCAAGATCCCGCAGGATATTGGGTGTGATATTGACATTTTGGTGATGTCATCGTCAAGGCTGAAGCCCATGAGATGAGCTAAATTAGAAGCGTATTGTATTGAGAGTGAGGGGGAGAAAAAAAAAAAGCCTCATTGTTCTGTGTAGAGTTGCTCGAGTCTGGTACTCTTCATCAGTTGTCTATGTCCTGTAACCAGGTATGTCAGGTTCATACCATGCAAATATTAATGCTAATTATATATTTGACACAAAAAAAGTATAATATGTTATTTTCATTTTTGCTCAAACATATAATGCAATTTGAAATGTTAAATCTACTTATAAACGTTTAATTTTTAAAATAATTTTTTTAAAAAATAATTTGAAAAAGCGAAAAGTTGTAATGATTAAATGAAAAGAAACACTATCCACCAATAGGAATCAAACGCTAAATTTATCGTATGCCATATTTGGTGAAAAATTTACTTCAAAGTATAACATATGGTAAATTTACCACAACAAATAACAGTATATTGCATAGTGTTTGTTGCACTCAAATGCTAAATTTAACATTGACACATCAATTATAGTATTGCATTAGAGATGCTCGCACTTTCACTTGTCATCTTTATTGACGTTCTTGTGTTTTCTATTTTATTTTTGTGGGAGCAACAGCTTTACCACGTGGTCTCTAGGGATCTGAAACTAGAAATAAATATGATTCAATATTGTGGTCTATCTTCATGCTTGGGAGTAGGAATCCTTGCAGAACACTGATGTTGATACAATCATCCGTGTAGTTATGTTAATTTAGTTGGCTAATTGCTCTATACCTCTATTAAGTATAGTATAGGCTCCTTTCTGTAAATAGCCATAGCACTGGTTTCACTTTGCTATACACATGAGAACCAATTTTCCCAAAATTCTTAAGTTTCTTGTTTCTTTTTATGGATCATAATTACATTAATTATTGTTTTTTCCCCCCTTAAGAATGAGACAATTTAGCACATACATAAAGTGCATCTCAAGTATCAACCTTTGTAAAGATTTAAAAGTAAGATGGTCAAACTTGAATAGATTATATCCAAGAAAAGGCATAGGATCCTTATCCTATATATTTTACAATGATAAATATTCCTCAAATCACTAGTAGAGTCAACAAAAGGATCAACTACACAAGCAACATTATGGAGCAACATTATAAAATAAGGACTTGAAATATTGTCGTCTTATAGGTTCGGAGGTTCACAGTGATTTTCTCCATTTGCAGGGTAGGGGGGAAAAAAAAAAAAGAGCATGAAACAGCAGCTTGAAAATTTTTCTACGTATTGGAGTTCGAGATAATGCCTATTGTATCGGCTTGTCCTCTCATAAGTGGGCGGGCCGGGCTTAGAGCGCATGAAACTCATCACTACCTCGTAAGGGCATTGAGACCATAGCATTTAAATTCAATTGGCAGTGAACATAACAGAAAAGAGGTATAACAATGTCAATGCCTTGTTAGGTGGTAGTGTCGGCTTTTTTTTAATATATAAATACATATAAATTTTCTAAAGGACAATGCCTTGTTACATGATGCTTTATTTAGGGGACGTTAGTTTGAAGAAGGGTTTGTCTCTAGTTTTGAATTATGATTTTTAATTCTTTTCAGTGTTTTTCTCTCATAAAAAATTTAAATTTTAAAAATTAAAATTATAAATTATGGTTATGAACTTATAAATTAAACGTCACCTCTTAAAAGTACCAGAAGTTTGATGATCAAATTTATAGTCAGCATTAGAGACACAATATTCTTGATAAACATATCAATTTGGTGATTTGGAAAATACACACCAATGTGCAATTCATTGTAACTTTTCACGACCCT
The DNA here is from genome assembly GCA_029231665.1 of Morus indica. Taxonomy (NCBI): domain Eukaryota; kingdom Viridiplantae; phylum Streptophyta; class Magnoliopsida; order Rosales; family Moraceae; genus Morus; species Morus indica. The sequence continues at coordinate 25,006,415 of JACAGA010000001.1, read as the reverse complement.
GATGCTGACAGACACTATCCCTATACATGAACATGGAAATTCCCTGAAGTTGAGGTGTTAATTACTGAAAAGACATTTGTTGAAGAGCTGTTTTTTACTACACGAGAAAACCTTCAGTACCAGAGAAATACATACAATGTGAGAAATCAGGAAAAGAGAGAGAATACCACAAACATGAAAAGCCGACTCTGATTAGCACAACACGTAACCCAGCGGGTTACTTCTTTTTTAGATCGTTTTTATTATCTCAGTGAATAATTGTTATGTTGTTGCCGAGATCCTCGAGTTTCTTCAGCCGCAATCTCTCGCTTTCATTCACCATCTGACCAAGAAAAAAATGCAGAATTTCTAACGTCAATACGATGGATTGTTCTATAATGGAGAAATGTGCTTATATAAATACGAAGTAAAAGAAAATGAATGGTCACCTCATGTAACTTGGCAACTAGTTGAGTTTTTTCTCTGTTCTTCTCATTATAAGCTTCAACAGCCTCTCTATATTCTCTCTCCTGCAGGCAACAAAAAACTTAAAACAGATTTTTCTTTTATGTTTTAATCTCACAAATGCTCCCTCATTTTTACCTCTAATCTCAATTCAGATCTTGACTTTAAAAACATCCCAAATTCATCTAATTTAGCCTTCTTTTCACATTTTAGTTGTTAAGAAAAGGATGACATATAAATATGATATTCTGTTGGTAGAGTGTTATATTCTCTTTAACATCATGTACATATTCCATATAGTGTTATTTTCTATCAACATCACTCAATCCAGAACTGAAACAAATTGATAGATTGAAATTAAGCGTGCGTTTTGGAAGAGGGATTCATGCCATAGTTCGAATCATAATTCGTAACTCGCTACAGCATTTTCTCTCACAAAAAATATATGTAAAACGAGAATAATTTTAAATTATGGTTTTAAATCCATGAACTAAACGTCCCATAAGTTAATGACCAAAGTAAAATTAGAGAAAAATTTGGAGACTATTTGTAGGATTAAGCCTCCTCCGTTTCTTTTTTTTTTTTTTTGACTTGCAAAAGAGAAAAAAGAAAAAAAAGAAGCTGTTGTAGGGTTGGTTTGGGTTCTAATCATAACAAAGATTCTTGATGAGGCAGCATTCCCACTTGTGAATTTAAAATAAAGCAGCTTCTTACATAAACAAACCAAAATGATCACCTTAGCTACCAAGGTAATCATGGGCGTATAAATGAAGTCAGATTTATCATACCAACAATTCAGATGATGTAAACAAAGAACAATATGAATATAAAAGTATCACGTGTGAAATTATATCGCCCCAAAAGCAGAAGAAAATAAACAGAACACATGAAGAAACACAGAAGAGAATGGCAAATAAATATAAAGCTTTTTTCACCTTCTTCTGGCAGCTCTGCCCCAGCGGCTTTAACTCTTTGTTAATCAAATCTATCTTCTTACGAATCATCGATATTTCCTTCCTCATTGGATCTGTGAGTGCTTCGAGCTCCTAAAAGAGTTTTCGGAGTTTCGAATCAATCATAACATGTCACGTAACACCATTAATAGGCACTTTTTCCACCTTCCAATTATCAACCAAAGTTGCACATAAAAGAACAGAAGCTTTAGGCTTGTTTGAAATACTGCAACTTAGAAGCAGCTATGTTCATGAAATAAATCTATCTTGCTATCTTACTGTCTTCTGAAAGTTCTTAAAAGTCCAAGTTCCATTCACTAGATTCCGAAAGAACTAAATAAATACGCGATCGCTCAAGATTAAACTACTCAAGATCCAGCAAGCAAACAGTGGAGGAGACAGAAATTTTTTTTCAGTTAGGAAAAATAGGAAGAGGAAAAAGATAATTTATGGGGTTTACGTATAATATATGTATACTAAGTAGCATCTTTCTGTCGCAATTAGGGCAATGTGATTCACTTACTTCTCGAATGTCGGCTAAGCGCTTAGTTGCTTGTTCTACTTTTCCGATCTGTGCTTGGACTTTCTCTCTCACCTCCGTCTTCTTCCGCTCGATCTCTTCCTCCTTCGCTCGGAACATAGCCAACGCAGACCTCGAGAGCTCCTCTTCCTTGTCAATATCCTTTGTTGGGCTGCCATTGCTGCTGATCATAATCCCTGAGTTCTTCACTCTTTGCACCTGTTGCTTGCTTGGTGTTGTCATTCTTCTTCCACAATATAATCCTTCAAAACAAATTCTCTTCCTTTTTTTTCTCTTCTTTCTTTCGTTATGCTCCTTTTTCTTTTCCTCTAAGAATGATGGCTATCTTTCTCCTGTTCAAGGTGGTTAGAAACGAAAGCTGGCTTTAAAGCTATGAAACCCAACTTACTTTACAGCAACAAAAATATATATTATCACAATTAGCTTTTGAAATGACCCAAATTTTAGCCTTCACTTTCTCACCCTTGTCATCATAAAGTTGAAAAAGGGTAATTTTTTTTTTTTTTTTTTTTACCATTGTTGAATGAAGACCAACTCGAAAACTCTCAATGACCTTCTTTCCACCTTTACTCAAACGCTTACTTGATGACCACCCATTAAAGAAATTATTTGCAGTGAACTTTAATCTTTTTCTGTAGAGAAATATTATTGGCAATGTATGATTGGGTATTTTTTTTTTTTTTTTTTACATACAATTTGCTCCTTAATACTTGATGTAGGATCTAACATGGGCCTCATTTTGTTAGCTAGATTGATATTTTCTCAAGGTTAGGTATACAGGCAAATTCAGCCAACTACTGTATGTAAAGCTAAATGCTTTTATTATTTATTATATTGCCACTACTTTGTGTAGTTATGAAGAAATACACAATTCTTTAGGCTACATATCCTTTACTAGTTCTAAATCTTCAACTTGGTATGAACGGGAATTTTTATGGCTCCGGGAATAGCATCATACCGGAAATACGATAATTTGTACACTTTACATAACAACTTACAAATTTCGAACATTATAGTCGTATAAATTATAATAGATTTATGAATTTTAAAAGAATTAATAACTTGTATGTTTGAACGATATACTTGAGAACTTTGAATGTTGAAATTATAAAAGTTGCGATAGACTTGTGAAATGAATGTGTGTTGTAAAGGCAACATAAAACGAGCTAGTATAAATGTAATTATAATAAATTACAATCGGTTGCAATGTCCAAAAGGCTATTACTGATTATATATTCTTTTCTCATGTACAAAGGTGCTTGGGATGATTTTATTTTATTTTTTATTTTTTTTTATTTTTTGAGGTGGAGTGAACAGTAAGGGCTTACCTACCAATATGGGGAGGAGACTTAGGGGACAAGACAGAGTAGGAGAGATTGGAAGCAGCTAAGATAGATAGCTGCCTTTTATGACATATCATTGGCTCTTCCAGCTTGTGTTTGGATGAGAGAATCTCCACATTTCAACTTAATTTTGCTTCCTTCTCTTTTAAAACACCCAGTTCGCTTCACTAAGGATTTGCTTAGTTCATGTGTTCAAGTCAGTGATTCTGATTTATTGACGAAAATTTTGTAAGAGAAGAAGTTTTTGAATTCAAATTTTTTATGAGATGAAAAATACTATAACAGACCAAAATTATAAGTTTAAGTATATGAACTAAACGATACCTAATCTATTGTTTACCCCAAATTACAGCAAAAAGCATAATTCGTGGAATCATGGGAATTTACTTATAATATATAGGGCTTTCAAGATTCTATTCTAAAATATACTTTTGAGTTTCCACTCTGCCTAGGAAAATTTCTAACCAGGCCAAAATAGAATTCATGTAACATTCTTTAAGTTTATGGTTCATCACAATGTAGAAGACTTGGGACCATATGCATGGGGTTTTTTTTATATTTTTTTCCATACTATAAAAAGTTAAAAAAATGTTCCATGCCAAAGAGCAAATACTTTCCAGAATGACATCGGGTCCTGATCTTTTTATTCAAATTTGATAAGCAAATTACTGCATATTATAACATCTTTTTTAGTTATTTGATGTTTTTTTAACTTTTCTTCACACTTTTCTTGGCATGGCCAGACATCATTATGTGTTTTTAGGCCCACTTTGATAATGCATTGAGAAAATACTTTGAGTCAGGTCTCGTTTATTTCATTGATTTAAATTTAGAATTAAAATTTTACTACAGTAAAATACTCCAGAAACAGTCATATTTAACTTTTTTATTACAGTAAAAAATTTTCACATAAAGTCACATTTTAACTCAAATCAACAAACTAAACAGACCCTCAATCTAACTTGTGGGGAGCAAAAGATTAAGAAATAATTTACGAAGTTGCTGCACACTGCAAGAATTTGAGTAGCGTGATCAGCTAAGTGGTGGCAGATATTTTATCCATTGATCCGGATCATTATGGCTAACGTCCCAAAATTATGCACGTCTTGTGAGGTCAAAGGTTTTGCGGAAAAATAGAAAGGATGATAAAAAAATACTATTTATACCACACCACTTGAAAATAAATAATTTTCTTTAAATTAATAAGAAGAAAATAAAAGATCAAAATGACACTTAATTATTTAAAATAAAATTAATAATAGATTTTCAAAAAACCTAACAAACCATGTACTTTTGTCAATTATGTTTCTGTTGTGTGATGACCGGACTTGTAAGCAACAAAAAGGAAATGGAGATAAATACCTCCTTAAATTATATGAGTCTTGATTTTTATTTCTCATTCTTAATTAATTCATTTTTTTATTCAAATACTATATTAGTTAAAAAGATATTAATTAAAAATAAAAGATAAAAAACTAAATTAATGAGCTTTTAAGAGTAAGTTTAGTAATTTTCTCGTGACACAGTATCAAAGATAGCAGGCTTTGAATGTGCAAACTTAAGAAAGGCCCTGTTGAAAGTTGTTACACGACAGGATTTGAGTTGGTACAAAGCCAAGAATCTATCCTCTCACCTCAATAGACCTCATAAATTCCCTTCTAGATCAAGGCTAGGTCAAGCTTAAATTGTCCTGTGAAACTTGGGTATTTTCTTCTCAAATCTCCTTTATTCCAATTTTCATCAAATAAAATATTTGACTTACACATTCTTATTTGCCAACAATAATTCACACTTATTATCCTTTCTATACAAGAAAAGAAGTTCCAATCTCCGAAATAAATGGTCCACGCAATAAGTCATATCATTTTCAGGTGATTCTCCCGCATTAAGTTTTCATAATCAATTCTTGTGGGCAAAGAACTTGACATACCTTACTATAGTTCGATTCATTGAATAAATAGACTCATTTTCCCTCCCTAGTGTTTTTCTCACTGGGTTTTGACCAGGACGTTTTAATGAGGGATATTTAAAAGTTAATTAACAAGGTGTGAGCCCTCACTTAATTCTTTGGGATTATTTTCAACTGTTATGTAGTTTTTTTAGTTTTGTTTGTTTTATGATATCTTTGGGAGTTTTATTTTCCCTTTTCCTTAAAATTTTGTTGGTTTTTTCTTTCATGAATAATATTTAGAGATGCACCCAGGGTCCAGGGTTCGAATCCTGAAAACGGCCTCTCTTTCAGGAGAATAAGGCTGCGTACATATGAGATTGAGCTTTCTCCCGAACCTATCATAGTACGGGAGCCTTTTTGGCACTGGGGTCCGCCTTTTACACATAAATTACATACCCATGAGCGCTCATATAATTGCTCTGATCTTCACCATCCACCTCTGATACTGGTGAAAATGTCGATACGGTGATGCGACGATGACCTCCGGCAAACTTTGTCGGTGTTGGTGGCTTCTCAACGGCAAGCAGATCTGAAAGGAAGAAACACTCAAGACTTTGGCTCGGAAAAGAACACCCCTTGACCAATAATCCCACCATCTTTGGGAGGATTATTGGTCCCACAGATTTTGGAGACTATTTTCTTGTCAATGGATAAATTGTCCGGTCAATGTTTGGTACCAAACATGAGACTGGGATTAATAGTCCCAATCCTATCGGTAGCAATGCAATTTGATCATGAACTTTAACCGTCAGCTTGCTTTTTGTCCTGCACAAGAGGCAATGTGAACTTTAGTTCTAATTTCCTAAAAAGTAGACCCTAAAAATAAACCATAGATGTAATAAAATAACACATCAATAGCCAGTATTCTAATTTCCTAAAAAGTAGACCCTTTATAATATCATTTTTAGTCAAGTATAAAAACTATTAGATTCGACAAAGTATTTAAGCTAAATAAGACCGCAAAATTGCAAAATGTGATTCATAAAAGATTTACTTATTTACTTTTTTATATGAATGATCCAATAAAAAGATTGAACTGTTATGTTAACACTTATCATGAAATGTTCAACAAAGTTTTGAGATTAGACTAATTAAAAGCAGAATATGTTTACTATTCGTGAATGTATTATAAACAGGGGACTAGAAAACATGATCTGCGCAAATTTTTAGTTCCAATCCAATGAATTCATAAAATCGAAATCTATGGACTCAGATCTCCTGTCCAATTTTAGTGTCTTAATTGGTGTCTAACTAATCATATCACGCTATGTCATGTAAAAATTTTGAATTGTTTTTTAACTAACTCTTTCGTGCTTATCATGGGATGATGCGATGTGATTTGATTGGTTGGATACTATTTAAGACACTAAAATTTAGACAGAGGACTTGGATCTGAAATCTACCAAGATGAAACATGACGTAGGACGGTGAAACCACCTTCCATACCGTCTTCCTGAACGTCATCATAGAATCTCATAAGTTATGAGAACTTCGTTACTATTAAACAACAAGAAGGAAAAAAAAAAAAAGAGATAACGAAAGCATGAACCAATAATCCCGAAATGTATCAATAATTGTTCGTTCTATTTTGCAACGAATCATATAAAGTGGTTTTACTCCACTAATCATAAACCACTACATGCCATTATAATCCCTTGAAAATGAATGCAACATCAAAAATAAGTATAATTATTTTCAAGTAAAAATAAAAATAATTAAGCGGAAATTAGGATATATGTATGTATGTATAACATAAGTCGCCTTCAATCCTGCCAATGAAAATTGGACGAAAGGTAAAATGTTTGTTTTGAACAAGGATGAAAATAACGATATTTTCACGGAAATTTCCATATTTTGGAAGTATTGATATGAAAATAAGGAGTGTAGTATCTTTTCCACTGAATATCTTGAAATTTCCACAGATATTTCCGTAAATATTGATATTTTCACAAAAATTTCCATTTATGAGTAAAATGTAGTGTTAAATAACCGAATATTATGGAAATTTTACAGAAATTTCACAGAAATATCAATAAAATTTCCACAGAAAGTTCCACAGCTTATATATATATATTATATATATATATATTATATCTTATTTTACTTTTTTAAAAAAATCTAAAAAATATGGCATGTTCAAAATTATATAAGGAACTATTCAAACTCCATGTCTTGGTATCAATATTGTTTAAGCTAAGAATGTGTTCAAAATACCTTCCAACATCCTAGAAGCTTTTTTTGATGTTGATAATTTATCATCATGTATGAAACTATATATGTATGGTATATGTATTATGTTGACTTTCAGCTACTTAATTTGTGCACGTGTGCTTAGTATTTTTGGTGTTATGATCACACTTTACCTTGCATATTTATCAAATAATTGGTATTTTAATTGAGAGTTTCATCTAATTAATGTATTATTATATGTTTTAAGGTTTTTAAAATCCCATTTGAAAATAGAGTGTTTAGTATGAATTTTCATTTTTTACGTCAATTTCCATCGATATCAATATTTCCGTCGATATTTCCATAAAATTTAAGTACCGATATTGATATTTTCATCCTTGGTTTTGAACAACTAATGCATGAAAGTGAACAGGAAAAAAAATGTTGAAATTTAAAATACTGAGAGTGTTAACTATTGGCTCTGCTGCCATTTCAATAGAATAAGAAATAATGGTGTACGGAACTCAACCAATTTAATGTTAACACATTCACAAAAAGAAGCTTATAAGCAAAGTGTTCCAGACATTGAAGTGTATTTTGATGAAGGCTTTTCTTACCTTATGTTGTTCAAATATGGACTCTTCTCCAACATCTGCTTTGCAACGCTTTAAAACTGTTCAGAGAGTTTTTGAAGATCCTGTTTTGAATTCCGTCCAAAATCGTTGTAGTCCTCTCTCGGTCGATTTGGCATATTCATGAAGGTCCTCTTCAGAAGACAGAAAAGTTGTCAAAGCCCTCTTCTTCTTCAAAGTCATTGTCGGGATCTTCTCCAGGGTCTTCTAATTTTGGATCTTCTTCAAAATATAAATATATGTTAGAGGCTATAATATGTCGAAATGGAAACAAATATGTATTGTATAGTCTTGCTGATTCATGACGTGTTTTTTTTTTTTTTTGGCCATATAAATTGTCTTTTTTTTTTTTTTTTTTTTTTTTTTTTTTTCGTCCAAATTTGGATATGGCGTTCTCTTGAGCATTGCAGACTAAATCCTATTCAACCACTTTTCCTAAAAGGGTCCGGAATAGGTTCTCAAAAACAAAAAAAGAAGGTATTAAGAAAAAGGGAAAAGAAAGCTTTCATTCATGTTAATTATTGATCGTTAGAACCACAAGATTCAATCGAAAGTAAACCACCTTAGCAAACAAACCAAATGTTAGAAGTCAATAAGGAAACGATCGAGATTTAAAGAAAACCAAGTAGGACAATTAAGGGCATTGCCTTACAGAATTCAGGGGCAATGAAAAAACAATTCTACTCGTGATGCCTAGTGACTTGTTAGGTTTGTCCCACTAAAAAATGTAACTAAATTAAGGTAAGCAAAACTCGAAATGACACGATGAATGAAACCTCGTACCTTCTCTGAACAATTGCTGTAATGCCATGCCTAGGTTGATCTCCCAGAGTTCTTGCATGCTGGAATGAAAATCATCCTTCCACAACTCTTGTATAGGCCTAGCTTGCTCCAAGTCCTCAAAATAACCTTTTATATTCCAAAAGTTCTGAGCCCGAATATACCGGTCGTTTATTCTTGTGATTATTTTGTCGAGCTTAGGGACGATGGCCCCACAAGAGAAACTCTTCAACTCGGGGCATTGAGTTACAATCAATCTTTTTAACTTCGGAAATCCCATTACACAATCACCCAAATGGAAGCTAGTGAGGCTTGGTAAGCTATGCAGTTCCAAGATTTCCAATTGATTGAACGTAATTTCACATGCCCCATCAAGATCATCTCCCTCATTTGCAATTACTTGAGTCATCATTTGGCACTCGCTTATGCTCATACTTTTCAGTCGTGCCAAACTTCTAGCAATTGAGAAACTCAACAAATACACCATTCCGCTGCATATCGACACTCTTAGCCTCGTCAAATTTGAGAACGAAATGGAAGGCGGTGCTAAAATCATCAATTTCGCACACATTCCTACATCCAAAGTCTCCAATTTTTGGAAGACTTCGCATAGGTGGAAGCTCTCAAATGAGTAAGTCAACGGGATTTCATCTCCTATTGTTGGGGATGCCACATTACGGAGACTCTTCACCTCAGGGCACTGCATCACAACCACTGTTTTCAATTTTGGAAATCTTACTGTAAATTTACCCGAATGGAAGCTAGAGAGTCTTGGTAACTTATGAAGTGCCAAAGTTTCCAATTGTTCAAAAACAATTTCCCCTGTATCACTGTCACACCATTCATTTGAAATTACGTCCTGCATTCTTTGGCATTTAATTATGCTCAATGTCTGCAGTCGCGACAAATATCTCGCTGTTGAACAACTCAACAAACTTACCATCCCATTGCATGCTGCTATTCTCAGAATTGTCACATTTTGAAAACACATGGAAAATGGTATCAAGTTTGTTAAGCTGTCACATCTCCGTACAAATAGAATCTCCAAACCGTGGAAAGCTATGCATGAATGAGAGCTCTCCAACGGTTGCATCAATGGAAGTTCTCCCACAAGTGACATCGACGCCATACAACAGAAATTCTGCATATTAGGGCACTCCACCACAACCACTTTTCTCAATCTAGGAAATCTCATGCTAGAAATCCCTGAATAAAAGCTAGAGAGGCTTGGTAATCTATAAAGTTCCATAACTTCTAATTGATTGAAAGTAATTTCAAGCGACTCCGCACCAGCAGGACCTCCATCATTTGAAACTATTTCAGTCATCATTTGGCATTCATCTATGCTTATTTTTTGAAGTCTTTCTAGACTTCTGGCAACAGAGAAACTAAATAAGTTGACCATTCCATGACATCTTGACACACTTAGAGACGTCAAATTTGGGAAAGATACGGAGGACGGCACTACGTTCTTTAAACTGTCACATCTCCATACGAGTAGATCTTCTAGATTCTGAAAGACTTCTCGTGGGTGTGAGTTCTCCTCAAATAAGTGCATCAAGGTGGGACTTGCATGTAGATGTAATGATTTTATGCGTGAAAACAAAACATCACAAGTTTCTTCCAAGTTCAACTCTTGCCCTATGAGTTTGTATAAATCACACGGCGTCACATTATGGCTGCCACTTCCAACCAAAATCAGTTCTTCCAAATTCGAGTTATATGCAACCTGGAAAGTTCGATCAAACATTGTCGTAAACATAATGAATAAATAATTTAAATTCTTTCAGAAAATTCAGGAGAAATAAATGTAACAGCAATGCTTCGAATCTGTTATAGCCAATGAGGAAACAAAAAAAACTCTGCGCATATTTTTAAGAGTAAGGCTCCGAATCTTCTACAACCAATCAGATATATAACGAAAGAAATAAAAGAATCGACCATATCATTTTTACTATAGTAATGCTTCGAATTTTCTATATACAATCAAATTAGAAAAAAAATCTACCACGTCTTTAGAAATCACTAAACTGGAGATCATCTCAAAGTTCTCTCTCTCTCTTCTTAAGCTTTTAACCATTGTTTTCGTTAGAGAAGAGAGAAGTTAATCAAAACATCTTAGCTAAAAGTACTTTAGTTTCCAGTTTCTTGGTTAGTTACTTATATTACCTTCTTATATATATATATATATATATATATATATATATATTTTTTTTTTTTTCTTATTTTCTTACTAGAAAAGATTCAACAAATGAACTATTTTCCTTTTTTTTTTTTTATGGAATGATTAAAAATTGGATGGAAGAATAGAATTTTGGGTACATTTTCTAATAATGTTGGCATAAACATCACAAAAGTTCTCCAAGCTTTAATTTCTCAAGTTGAACACAAAGTACGAACCGACACACTCCATTGTAAGACTCAAAGTGCTAATTGAAACTACTTTTGGGCCACCAAGCTAACACTTAAATATTATCGATCTCTGCACTCTGACTGCATACTCATTGCTGGACTTTGGGGCATTACAAACTCTCCTATCTAGCCCTCGTAAGTGCAAGGAATTAAGCGGGTTATTGCACATTATAATTTTAAGATTATGAATAAAGTATCAAAGAAATACCTCATCCAGTATTTTCCATGGCCGAATATAGAATCGTCTTAGATTGTGGAATCTTCTGAGCATATAATTAGACGGAAATACTTTCAATAGACTGTCACAGTACCAAACTTCGACGAGTTCTAGTTTGCAAAAAGAATCTGCTATAGGCTGGCCATGCCATATCGACTTCAAGCAATCAAGCCTTTTAACTCTTATCGACTCCAGACTAGGGAAAGCGACCTGCATTGCTTAATCCCATTAGTAAAAATATTATTAAATGAGAAAGGTACGAAAGCAAAAATCAGTACGTTGTCAAGTAAAACGAGCTAACCATATCATTAAATAAGGACAATGCAGTGCTGCAAAGATCATCTTTTGACTTCCTTTCTTTTAGTTCTTTGTCCTCTGACATGTTTGTACTCGTAGAACAGTATACGAAACTCTTGAGTTCAGGACAATCATTCATAGAAAGTTCAATCAAGAGTGGAAATTCAATGAAGATCCCAGTAAATCTAGTGATTTTTGAAAGATTTGAGAGGATCAGATGGTGAAGGTTGGGGAATAGCAATCTTTCTGTCTTTTGATCAATGCCTATTACCTCTTCCATCATTTCACAATTGCTTATCTCAAGCTTACTGAGTTGCACAAAATTTGCAGCTGACGAGGATGAGAATAGAGATTTCACAGATCCACATTCGTCGATGACAAATTTTGTTAAATTACAAGCTAAAACCTGCATAACAGTACAATTCTTGTCAACAGAAAGAAACCATTGGCACAAAAATTCCTAGACTTCTTGTCAAGCTAAATTCTTGATATGTATTTATAATGTGTTCAAAATATTAGCACAAAACGTGTGTTGATGAGGAGGTTATTTACCGACAAATTAAGTATTTTTTTAGTTCAAATATTTGTGAGACTTTAAGCACTTTTGTTAGTTTAATATGTTTTCCGTGTTATTTTGTAGGAAAAATAATAAAATGGGACTCAGGGACATTTTGGAGTAAAAAATGGGAGCAAAAAGCACTCAAGGCTGCACAAGGGCCTTCTTGGGTAGAACCACCTGCACGGGGGCGCCACCTGAGGCGCACGCCCGCACCACACCCCGTACGGCAACCCAACATTAGGCACGCGGGCGCGCCACTAGCCGCATGGCCACGCCCCCCTGCGTGTTGTTGACAAACTTTGAGCCATTTTTCAGCCCTTGATCAATATGGATGGCCAATTTTAGACCCTTGGATGAGTTTGGCTGAGATTTTCTCCATGTTTGAGCATACTTGAGCAAAAGAAACCCTAGTTCCCAACTTGGAGAGGATGAGAAGCACAAAAATTCTTAGAGAGAGAAGCTTGGAGTTGGAGATTTTTGAAGAATGCTTGGGAGAGATTCTTGAAGATTTGAAGACTTGAAGACTTGAAGCTCATCTCCACAAGAGTTTTCTCTTCCTTCTCTCTTTTCTCTGTAGTTTTTTAGTTTTTGTTCTTAAATTTGTGTTTTTAATTATGGATTCCTCTATGTTGAGCTAGACTTCATATTCTAGGGCTTGATGTAGCTTTATTCGAACCATGTTGAGCTAGATAATTTTAGATTGTGATTTTGATGCTTGAGAGAGATTGATTTCATAGTCCGGAATTGGGAAACATAGTCCAGGTTGTTGTTAGTCCGGGAGGAGATCAACACTTAAATAATTTCGTTGAGAGTCTACGATATAGTGAGACCGGGAGGTGATCAAGACCTTGCTTTCGATTGTTATGAGGCCGGGAGGCGATCGACATTTGAGTTTTAATTTAAGAGCTAAACTTAATGTGTGTATTAGTAAATGGGTTAAATAGGAATATTGATTCGAATATTCATGCATATGACTTTGTTTGACGCTCGGGAGAGGTAGGATGTTAGATTAGGTCCCTTGATTAATGAATTGAGTGGAATTGATTAGCATTGGCTTAATGGGATGAACATAGGAATGATAAGTGAAGTCAAGTCCCTAGTACACTTGTGCATAGAAGTTTCCATATTTTATCTTATTTTTGTATTTATATCCGTTTAAGTTCTATTTTATTTCATTTAGTTCGGTTGTCTAGATAAAGTTGAGTTACGATAATTGTTGTACTTAGCAGCAATTTAACACCAAATCCCTATGGAGACGATACTTACTCACCTTATACTATCAAAACTTGACACCGTACACTTGCGGGTGAACATGTGTCATAATAGGATTTTTGATTGGCCATTGAGATTCAGGATAAAAACTAATAATTAAACTTTTTTCAAACTTGGGTAAAGTATTCCAACAATATTCAGGATAAAAACTAATTAATTAAACTTTTTTCAAACTTGGGAGAAGTATTCGGACAATAGCTACAACGAGCTAAAACGACTCAGATTTCTATAGCAAATGAGCAAAGTGTAACAAAAATATGGTCCCCCATGTTATCACTAGTAGGTTACAAGTGAACATTCTAAATGTTTCATTAGAACACCCTTTCACTAGACAAATTTTCGCATAAAACAAGTGAAACATGTTCAGAGTATGGCAAATGCCATATTGTCCAACGAATTAAATACATCTAAATAGAGATCATGATATGTGATGAATGCTAGAGGTACCAAATTTTGTATAAATGCTTAACACTAACTCCAATATTTTAATTTTATTCTGATTACATATATGTTTAACTCCCTAGTTTAGATAGTGTGGCCCCTATTTTGAGAAATACGTGGTTTAGAAAATGTTGTATTGACAAAAAGTTTAGCAAGTGCAAAACTTTCATAAAGTACCTTATATTAAGTAAAACCAGAATACGGGACTTGGAAAACTAACCGCATCATTGAACAAAGACAACGTGATGCAAAGACCATCTTCTGACTTCATTTCTTTTAGTTCTTTTCTTCCTCGAGTATAACCATAGACGAAGCTCCTGAGTTGAGGACATTTCTTTATACAAAGTTCAGTCAAAAGTGGGAACTGAATTGAGATTCCAGTAAATCTTGAGAGTTTTAAAAGATTTGAGAGGCTCAGATGGCGAAGCTTCGGAAATAGCAGTTTATTTATCTGTTGATCAATGCTTACTATCTCTTCCATCATTGCACAATTGCTTATCTCAAGTTGACTGAGTTGCACAAAATTTGCAGCCGCCGAGGATGAGAATAGATATTTCAAAGATCCACATTCGTCCATAACCAATTTGGTTAAATTACTTGCTAAAACCTGCATAGAGCCCAATTCTTGTCAAGCAAAACTCTATATATGTCTAATGTGCTCAAAATATTGAATCATGGAAATATAGGCTCTTTATTTGGCCATTCATAAGATGTGATGATAAGAAGAAATTAGATTTCTCATTTGGTCATTAATATGAGCTAAAACTATTTAGATTTCTTATAGCTAATGAGCTAAGTGTAACAAATACGGTCCCTGTCGTATTATCATAGGAGTACAGGTGAAAATTCTTAATTTTTCTTAAGGATGTAAAATATTTGTATCAAAGTTTCTATTCCAACCTTCCACTAGAACAGTCAAAGTTTCACATAATTAACAAGTAAAAGACACTTCAAACATATGGCCTTAAAACTAATGCCGTGTTCAAGAAGATATATAAAAGTAGAGACCTGGAATCAAGGAAAGGAAACGAACCAACAGTAGCTTAACGGGACCGATCAATCTATTTGTAATAAGTAGAGTGAAAAGGTTCGACAAGCAAGGGGTAGAAGTGAGCAAAGGCTAGGAAAGATGATCCCAACAGCAAGGCAGAGGTATGTAGTTTTTGAAAAAGCAGAAGTAAATAAGGACTCAAGAGATTTTGTTAGAAGCATTGACCTAGCAGTGGCGATATACCGAGATTGTTTGGAAAAATCATGGACAGAGATGAATAGAGAGTTCGGTCAAAAATTAAATAGGCAGAATCAGGTTTCTTAGTTAGCCACTGACATGTGGAGGAAGCACTGAGATGGGCTCAGAACGAAAATAATCAAAGTGTGGAGAAGAGGGATGGTCTTTCCTTGGTCGAAGAAGAAGACGTCCGTTAAGTAGGCACGGGAAACAGAGGAAAACATGCATGAGAAGATACGTAATTCAATGAAGACCGTTGGAAATAGGTTTAATGCTCTTGGTTCGGAGATGAGATTGAGGAACAGAAGATGAAGGTATAGCGTTTAGTAATTTGATATCAGCCCAGTAAACATTAAAGCTAACTCAGAGCCTACAGGGGGTTGATGCTCTTAGTCTGGCCTTTTGTTGACAATCTTATTTTCTCTCTCCTTGTACTTTCATTTGCTCTTTAGTGATGAATTTCTCATTCATCCAGAAACTTCATTTGTACTTTATTGATGCTTAATGAAGCTTTCCTTGTTTCTTATCAAAAGAATGATAGTCTCAAAAAAATGTCACATTGGTCTAAAGTTTTAGCAGCGCCTATCGTGTAAAAGTTAGTCTCCTTAGTATCAGACAGCAAGTCTTTATTGCAAGAAGAATCGATTGGTTTCGGGACAAATAAAATGGCAAAAGTTTTGTGGAATAGCATGGTGATTTCCTTGTTCTTCACAATATGGATAGATAAAAAATTTTGAAGAAATTTTAAGATCAAGAAATGGATGAGCTGGATTTGTTTGAAAAGCCTAAATATTCAGCATTATTGTGGGCGACTATGGTTAAAACTTTTAAACTGGAATTTTTCAGAATCTTTGTGTTACATAGGAGGGATCTTATTGGGAATCAGTGGTTTCTGGTTTATGTAGTTTCTTCTTGTACGTTTGACTCGTTTGACTTTTTCAGTTTTATGCTCTTTTAGGATCTCTCATCCTCTTTACTTTGTAACTGTATTCAATGAAAGGAATTTTCTTATAAAAAAAAAAAAAAGTAGTATCACTCTAGAATTAAATCTGTAAAAAAGTTATCAAATAATTTATGAGTAAGCAAAATGCAACATAGACGAAATATTAAATCTTTGCAGCGTGCCTTCAACAGAAAAAAATCATTTTTTTTTCCTCTCTTTCCAAATTGCCTTTAATAAAAAAATCAAATAAAAAATGGTCGTTGATTGATGTCGTGAAAACAGCTAAATTAAGAAAACTGAAGCTCTGAATAATGGATGAGTCAACAAAAATAACTTCACGCAGCATGTTAAACAGAGTAACAGAAGCGTTAAGAACTTCACCTTATCACCGAATAAAGCAAGTTTTGCACCGGTGCAAAGATTAAGCTTTGACTTCCCCCGTAATTCTGTGTCAGTTGACATCTTTGTACTCGTAGAAGTGTAAAGAAATGTTGCCAGTTCAGGACATTTGTATATTTCAAGTTTATTCAACAATGGAAGCTCGATGTAGGTTCCAGTAGAGAATTTTGTGACTTTTGGAAGTTGTGAGAGGCACAAAGACCTTAGATTAGGGAATAGCAATTTACTCATCCTTTGATCCACGCTTATTATCTCTTCCATCGTTTCACAGTCTCTTATTTCCAGTCTATTGAGTTGCTCAAAATTTGCATCAACAGATGATGAGAACAAATATTTTAAGGATCCGCAGTCCTGTACACAGACTTCTTTTAAATTTCGGAGGTTCGGACTTGGCAAAAGCTGCATGGCGTACAAATTATTTAAGTGAAACGTTTTCTTTCATACAAAAAGCATACTATGATTGGAATCATAAACAGTACTTCAAGTGCAGATAAGTAATTAGAATACTAGTGAACTTTGTTGCTCTTACAATTGATGAAAATAATGTTACTACAACAACTACTCATATATATGCATGCAAGTTCAGAGTGAAAAAATACGTATGTATGCCAGTACTCGAAAATTGAAGTTCCCAAAAGTATTTCTTCATAGACAATGTCACATCAAAAAGCAGGCTCATAATTTACTTTCCCTGTTTAAAATGCTTATTCTACTAAGTTTCAAAAATCAAGAGGCCTATTCAACATATGTCAAGTTTTTGGAACAGATCATCCAAGAACGAAAATTTCCGACCAATTTTCAATTACAATTAACTTCCCCTATACCATAAAATATTACATAGGTAAATTGCAATAAATATATAAAGTATTTTAACTTTGTGGTACGGTTTTCCTTTTCTTCTTAAGTTTTCGGATTTACCATTTTTTGCAAATATATAAACTCGTACAAGAAATTCGAGAAAGAAAATTTCCAAAGGAAAAACAAAATCCTGACCTGGACTCACATTAAAACGACTTTTCCAATATTGAATTTTAGGATTGTTGACCATTAAAATATATTTCTTTGAAATTTCCTTTAGTTAGTGATAAATATGGCATATTTGTATACTAGTTAATTGAGAAAATATGCTTTTTTCGTTATTAGAGATAGATCTATTAGGATTACAAATGTCATTCCCAAATCCCAAATTTCTTCTTTGTTTACATCAAGATATTAGTTCATTCTGAATTTCAAATTAAAGATTACTCCACAAATACTATCAGGGATAAAAAGACAAATGTGCAAAAAATATAAAAAAGTACTGCATTTAAATAGCAGAATTACCTTTTTGTTGATAAGAGGCAAAGTGCTTGTAGACGCCTTCAATGAGGAGTAAAAGTATGAAAGTTTTGGAGCTTGGAAAAGCCTCAGGGAGAAGAATTGAGGAAAGAAAATTTCATTGTTTGCACCCTGGAGATCATCAAGAACTACCTCCTCTATCATCTTGCAACATGACACTTCAATTGTTTGAAGTTGTGAAAGACACATTGCAGTAGATAAAGAGAAGAGATCTTTTAAGTTATGACACCTACTCACTTTTATAACTTGTAGTTTATGGAATGACTCTGTAGTCAGTTTTCCATGGCATATTTTTTCCAACTTTTTCATAGATTCAAGTGTCAGTGACTCCAATCTTTGAAACACACTACACGAAGGGATATGCCTCATGTCAACAATGTACTTAATAGTACCATTGTTTTCGAAGTTGAGATGTTTCAGCTGCGGAAAACCATTTGTGTTGAAGTCAGGAACAACATTGTCCTCAAGACCCTCCAGTTCATCTAAAAATAACACTTCGGACCTGTTCATCAACCTCAGAAGACAATGATCCTCTAATAAGCGACTCCGTTCTTTGAATTTGAGTTTCAACATTAAGGAATAGACTTTTTCATATCTGAAATCAAGTAGTATGTAAGGTAAACCATTGAATCCTATTGATATTTCATATATTTCCAATTTGTCGCTGAACACATCCTTGGGCAAAATATGAGCATATGGTATGTCCAAACGTAATGTTTTCAGCTGAGCCAAATTCTTTAACTCGGCAAGACATGCATTACTCCTTTCACTATCTCCTTCAACAGCCCATTCAAGTTCCAAAGTCATCTTCATGTTTAACTCTTCTAAATGTGTCAACTTCGATATGACATTGGGATGAATCACTTTAAGTTTTCTACAAAAGCTTAAATCTAATATCCGCAGACAAGTTAGCTGTCCAATTTCTTTTGGTAATTGCTCAAGGCTATTAGAATATGAAAGGTCAAGAATTTGTAGATTCGCTAGCTCTCCAATTACAGATACATCTTCCAATACGCACTTCTTCAAACACAGTGTATGGAGATTTTGAAGGAAATGAAAAGAAGGAGGTAATGGCTTTAAATACGAACCAGACAAGTCTAAGACCTTGAGGCTTTCCATTTCTTCGAAAAGATCTGATGGAATTTGCAAAGTCGCAGCTATCCCCATTCGTAGTAAAAGTAGCTTCTTACATTCCAACTTTTCAGGAAGATTACTGCTGTAATTGTGGGGTAGTGAAATTGCAGTTGAGTCCGTGAGTTTTCCCTCATTCAGACACTTTTCTAGCTCAGCTTCACTTCTTATGTAATACATATATCGTTCTTCGGATGCAATCATTATTCCTACATCACGAGTGACATCATGCATTTTGACGTGCCAATCATCATCACCTCCCAATAACAAACAACAAGCTTTTAGTTTGTTGAGCAAAGTGTACAACCTACATCTTCCCTCCTCCAATGTATAGACGTGTTGAAACAAACCTAAGCCAAAACCATAGCTTAACAAATTGTCTGGATCTATTTGAGCATCTTCCTCATGTAGGCTACAAAGTAAAAACAATGATTGTGCTTCTTTGCTCTCTAAAAAATCAAAGCTTAGCCTTATACTGCTGTAGACTCTTTTATCCATGTTCTTAATATTTGTTGGAGCAGACCTTTGCAGCTGTGTTAAAGCATCTTTCCAGATGAACAAGCTTTTGTTTCTCAATGCATATGCAACAGTAGAAATAGCAATTGGTAAGCCTGCACATTCTCGGACAATCTGAGTCGCTAATATTCGGAACTCATGATTTCTCATAGAGTCACCCACAATTTTCGTAAATAAACCTGCTGCTTCATCATTAGACAAAACCCCAATCTGAATATTCTCCTTAGCATTCATATCATCACTTAACACATCTTGAAATCTAGATGTCAACAATATCTTGCATTGCTTTTGATCATCACGGAAAGATATCCCCGCATCTTGCAAGTCAAATTTCTCCCAGATGT
Organism: Morus indica; assembly: GCA_029231665.1. Classification (NCBI taxonomy): domain Eukaryota; kingdom Viridiplantae; phylum Streptophyta; class Magnoliopsida; order Rosales; family Moraceae; genus Morus; species Morus indica. Next base: position 24,986,505 of record JACAGA010000001.1, on the reverse strand, counting down.
CATCTAGGATAACAAGAAGAGCCTTCTCTTTCCTTAATCGATCTTGAAGCTTCTTTGCTCTCTTGGAAATACTTTTTTCTTCGAATTGTAGCCCTAAATGTTCTCCAATTTCTTCTTGAATTTTCTCAAGATTTGGCTTTTGGGTTATGGTAACCATAACTACCATTTTGAATAACCCCTCCTCCAAGGCTTTCCTACCGACTTCTTTAGCAAGCATAGTTTTTCCAACGCCAGCCATTCCATATACCCCTGTTATGTCAACATCACAGTTTTTTAGAGCCTCCATAATTCCATCTAAAGTTGCCTTCCTTGTTTCAAATGCCTCATAATGTTTGTTCTCAATAATATTTTCTACCCCAAGAGGACGAAAAGAAACCCTCTCAAATTTGCCTTCATCTTTCATTATAAAAATTTCATGTGCCATGATTTTTGCTTTCCTACTTAACTGATATCGCAAGAGCAAATCTGGAATCATCCTATTACGACATCTCACATTAGCTTGGTCTTCATTTGGAATGAATTCCTCGGCGCCTTCAATGACCTCACAAGCTCTGTGTAGCCATTTCTCAACATCAGCTTCAATTTGCTCAAGCTTTCCTATAGCCTCATCAACAGAATGCTGCACTCTTTCTTTTTGGTCCTTTAACCGCTCAATTTCGTTCTGGAGATGATCAATGTTCCTTTTGTAATGGAAAACGTAACCCAGATGACGCCCTGCTGGTGCAACAACATACTCTCCAATCTTTCCAAGAACGGAAGTACCAATCCCAGTAACACACTCCATTTCTGTTTCCTCCCCAAATTTCCTTTTCCCTTCTTATGTTGCGCTTCCTCCGAAATTAAGAACAAAATAAAACCTAGAAAGCAACAAGTACAGCTACAACATACAAAAAAATGATAAATTCTCAATCTCAACCCAAATAGCGATTGAAAATGATATGACATTGGATAAATTTTTTAGAGTGGAACAAATGAAAACAAGGAAGCTTAAAAGCTTGTACCAGATATTAAAGAAGATAAACAAAGCGAGCAAGCTTTGGATGCAAAACACCTAACAGAACCTAACAGCATATAGCTAACCTAACAGAACCAATAACCTTGTGCATTGAATTACAAATCGAGAAGAATCGCGGAAATCGTATAAAAACGCCAAAATAATTTTCAAAACGGAAGTTATCCTATAATGCTGTATTCATGCCTGTTCAAAATGCAAATCATAGTATTCATTCTTATGTGAATGGAAATGAAAACCAAGAAATACTTTTTCTCGAAATATGGACAAATGGAAGTTTAACAGCTTAAGAGCGAGTGTGAGAATAGTTGACTCTATTCTATGTAAATAGGCTATACAGTTATCATTTATTGGTATCTTTGATTCATAGGAAGTTTTAAGATAGATTCCTTGTTTAGTTCTCTGTGGGTCAACTATTGTATTCTATTTAGTCATCAAATGTTTTTCTCTAAGAAATGAATCAGTTTTACAGGTGTCCTCACAAAGTCCTAGTTATCTAACATTATTGTGCTGTTTAGACAAAGCTTCAACATTAAATTTATCTATCCACTACAAAACTCGCATCGCATTGCTTTGGTTTGTTTTCTGTCAATTTTGTGTTTAAGAGTTTGATTTGCTCTTTAGTCGAAGTTTATTCACACCACTTATTGTTATAAGCCATAGTCATGAGTCCATCTCTCAGTTAGAATCAGTTATGAAGCTGTTAGAGAGTTAATTATTAGTACAAGTCTTGTAGCTAATTGGTTATGAGTTAGTTGTAACAGACTTTGTAATAAGGAAGCTAATAATATATATATATATATATATATAATTTAGACTCTCAGAACAAAAGCTAATAATATATGTACCTTATATTAAAATATGTGATTCTGAAGAGACATTTTTTCAAACACCTTTGTCTCATAATTCACATTAAAATTAGGAAAAAGAAAGTACGGAAAGACAACAAATGTAAATTTAGATATGTACCTTATTCCTTATATATGCAATGTGAAAGAGAGCTCGAGTCAAATCACGTTTGCCAAAAAAAAAAAAAAAAAAAAAAAAAAAAAAAAAAATTGGAGAAGGATTAACTCAAACGAAGAGAGAGAAAGCAAACGTTTTTCTGTAACTTCACATCAGATAAGAACATCAAAGAGAAAATTAATCTTTAGTGAGAGTATTGAAAAAAAACCGAGAACGCAAAGCAGTAGACTAGTAGAGAATGGTTTATTGGATGAGAAACAATGAAAAGTCTCCCACTAAAGTCTTCTTCTTTTCTTTTTTCTTTTGTTTTTTTTTTTTTTTTTTTTTTTTTTTTTTTGTTTTTTTTTTTTCTGGTTTACAACTTTAGATAAAGACATAAAGTAGAGCTACGCTTTCAACGAAGAAAGGACACCAAAATAGCAAGGTCCACACTCACTGGTTCATTTTATAAATTTAAATTTTAATTTAAGTTGAGATATAATATTTTTTTAAAATTTTTATTATAATAAAAAAAATTTTAATGTGATATTTTTTAAATTTTTTTATTATAAAATTAAAAATTAAAAATTTAAATCAATAAATAAACGAGACTTTAATAGATGAACACAATTGCAAGTGTTAAACCATCCTCAAATGAACTAAATTTAGGATTAATCTCACCAGTATCTCTCTATTTTAAAGTTATTCTTATTTTATCTGTTAAATTTTAAAAACTCACTTTGTTCAATTAAATTTTAAAAATTCTCACTTTATTCTATTAAATTTTAAAATTTTCACTTTATTCTTTTAAATTGAATTTATCCTATTTAAACTCTTTTGTAAAAAACTTTGTTACAATCGAATTGAAAAAGAGGAGGTTAAAGTTCCGTTTATTTTACCGATTTGAGTTTAGAATTCGAGTTTTACTACAATAAAATAATTATTAGAAACAGTCACATTTAACTTTTTTACTACAACAAAAAACTTTCGCATAAAATTATGTCTCAATTCAAATTAAAATTTTAAATTAACGAACTAAATGAACTCTAAGTGTAACTACATAGCTTTAATCTATGTATTTCTAGCGTAAATTTAAATAGAAAAGCCAGATGAATACATTACTCCCTTATGTAATCTCCAACTAGAGAATCATCTGAGGAAAAAAAATGCTTTGATAAGCTATTTTTTAGTAAGTGGTCAATGTTTTGCACAATTAGAAAAGTAACATTTATATTTTCTCAGTGACCAATTATAGTAAATTAATGATAAATAAATTTATTACAAATTAATTGTACTTTACCACTAATAACTTGATCATTTATCACTAAATTGATCAATATCAGTTAGTGATAAATCAATTTATATCAAGAATTTACCGGTTTATTAGTGATATATTATTAGGTCCCGTTTATTTTAACGATTTGAGTTTAAAATTTAAATTTTATTATAGTAAAAAGTTTTCAGAAATAGTCACATCTAATTTTTTTATCACAGTAAAAAATTATCACATAAAATCACATCTCAACTCAAATTAAAATTTTAAATCAACAAACTAAATAAGTCTTTAATTTATCATAAACAAGTTTATCACTTTAAGAATTACAAAAAAAAAAAAAAAAAAAAAAAAATCCTCACCTGTATAATAGAGGGAGAAAGAGGAAAATAGGCTAAAATTTGAGATGAATTAAAATTAATAGGCCAATAGTTTATATAAGTTAATAAATATGCCAAATTATTATTTTCGTCATAACTTGTCTGGTTATGAACCATAACTTGACAAGTTATTATTCATAATTGTCCATAATTTGTTGTTATGAACCATAACTTGATAAGTTTGTCCATAACTTATTGGTTATGAACCATAACTTGACAAGTTATAGCCTATTAATTTCTACAACTAAAAATGACCTATTTACTTTCTTAAGTTTTTCATATTGGCCTATTTTACTATTTCCTATAATAAAAAGCACAATGGGCTTTTCTGTTCACGCGTTTTTTTTTTTTGTTTTTTTTTTTTTTTTTTTTTACCAAAACGCACCCCCTCACTCTTTTTATTTTATTTTCAAATCTTTTTTATTTTCTTTTTTGTTTTACCCTACAAATATTTATTTTTTATTTTGGCTCTTTTCTAAACCTTTTTTTTTTTTAATCTTTTGCCTTGAAATTTTTTTTTTTCGTTTTAGTTCCTTTTGCCGCTAAAGTTTTTTTTTTTTTTTTTTTTTCTTTTAGACCTTTATTGACCATTTTTTTCTTATTTTTACCTTGAAACTTAATTTTTTTTCTTATTATTTATTTTGTCCTAAAACTATTATTTTCGATTTGAACCTTTTTTTACCCTTATTTTTTATTTTTATCTTGAAACTTTATTTTTCTCCGTTTTTATTCCTTTCACTCTAAAACTTACTTATTTCTTCATTTTAGTCTTTTCTTAACCCTTTTATATTTTTTTTTCTTGAAACCTTATTTATTTTCCCGTTTTGGTTCATTTCACCCCAAAATTTATTTATTTTTTCAGCTTGGACCGTAAAACTTATTTATTTTGGTCTTATTTGACCTATTTTTTATTTTTCCTTGAAACTTTATATTTTCCCGTTTTTAGTTCATTTTGCCCTAAAACTTATTTATTTTTTCGTTTTGGACCTTTTTTTGACCATTTTTTCTTATTTACTCTAAAATTTTATTTTTTCCCTTTTTGTTCCTTTTGCCCTATACTTATTTATTTCTTCATTTGGTCCTTTTTTATCCATTTTTATTTTTGCCCTAATCCTTTTCTTTTCGTTTTCGTTCTTTTTGTCTTAAAATTTATTTATTTTTTCATTTTAGTCATTTTTACCCTTTTTTTTACTTCAATTCCTTTTTGGGATTTTATAGTCATATTTTATATATTTTTAATAATAACACGAGGTAATCTTTATTCAAATTTTTTTAATCAAATAATTACACTAATAAAAAGATATTTATCAAGACTAAATAGTAAAAGTCCAGACACATGCACTCTTAAAAATAAATTCTCTATTTTTTCTAATTTTTTTTTAACCATATGGTTTACTTCCCACATGCAAAGCACGTGAACTTCTAACCATTTCTCCTAAAAAGTTCTTTCCATAATTCCATTTATCCACCAAATTATGTTACAACTTGCTGTTTTCCTTACAAACCACTCGTATAATCAATCTCTTGCTACAAAATTATTCTATCTCTAACATTTTGAAGGCTCTCTGTTGCACACCAATGAAGTATTAATCATCATCTCCTTTGGAAGTTAAGGAACTTGATACCGTACGCAAAAACGAAGAAGAAGAGGAGTACCCAAGCAACATGAGCAAGCACCACCGGGAAAAGGAAATCATGGTCGTAGCCCAAGTTGTCTTTGAGGAATTTATTCACCGCCATTGTTTCACCTCCGGAAAGCTCAAGTTCACTCTTGATATCTCCTATTTGGGACGCGAAAAGGCCGTAGATTGTCCAGGAAACAGGCGAACCCCAGTAGTACCACCTCCACCACACGGGGATTAGCTGTAAAAATTGCATATTCAGAGTTATGATTGGAAGAGCCAAAGAAGAAAATTCGATGAGTTGAATGAGAGAATGACAATGGTAAGAAGAAGAAAAAACAAGTTGGTTCCAGATCACTTACAGGCCTGGGAATCATGAAACCGGAGAACAAGTTCCAGAAGCTGAGGAAGAATGACATTACGATTGCAGCGATTTGGTGGCCAGGAGTCAAGGCGACAACCATCATTCCATACATTGAGAAGTAGGTGAAACACATGAAGATGAAGTAGTAGAAGTAGAAAAACTTTTCGCCCGTCCATTCATACCCAATCATCGAGTACAGAATCATTGAGTACACAAAGGTTTGGATTAGAACATAGATCGTCTCGATAGCCACCTGAACCATTGAAAATATGAATCAATAATTGGATAAAGAAGATCAGAATTTAGGTTCTATGGGAAGGTTATAAGTAGTAATATCTTACTTGAGCAAATGCATAAGGCAACTCCGAGTACATCCCAGCCGCTCGTTCACGATAGAAGACGGTTCTCTCAATCGAAACCACAGGTTGTACCGCAGACGCATTGCTAGCTCCAAGGAAAAGAACAGCAGCATAGGTAGCACCCAAAAGATTGAGCAGGTCTTTTTGGCTTCCTCTGTCAAGAATAGATAATGCAATAAAACCTTGAGCGAGTTTGAACTATTTGTAAAGAAAAAAGATCAAGTGTTGTTCATGGTAGTTAAACTTACAACTGGCCTCCTTTGTCCCAGAAAATGACTCCAAATAAGACACCGATCATGACTGTCGAGAAGAATCTTATGGCATTGAATTTTGAGTTCCTCCAGTATGACCAGTGTTGTTTCCAGAAACAAGCCTTGCATTGAGTAAAGAAGCTGGTGGAGTATTGGGTGGGGAAATAAAGATCCTCGCTGCCGAGTTGCGGGGTGCTCAGCTCCTTGATGAGCTTCTGATTTCTCCTGAATATTTTATGATAATGGAGCATAAACTCAATACATACGACAAAGAAGGTGGTAAGATTTGAAATGAAAATGATAGAATTTTTGGTAATTCTTACTTGTAGAGATCAGAGTTGGCATAAATTTCTGCGAAGTCAACGTTAAGCTGAGATTCAACCGCTGTGGAGCTAACCTCCAACATCCAGGTAGCAGGGTTGTAACCATCTTTGATCTTTGGAACACCAGGAATAGCCTGCAAGAGTTTCGATGTCAGAAATACATGACTTTTAGTCTAAACTGCATAGAGGAACAAGCCTTTCCGTATCAGATAACAAACCTCAAAGTATTCAACAAGCTTATCGGAATGGCGACCAAGTTCTCCTGCATAAATCACTTGTCCTCCTCTTTTCATCAATAAGAGCTGCAATATATCAGCAATGTCGAAATTAGCACATAACATAACAGAATATATCAAAGTTGAAGGGATTGGAAACTGATTTATACCTCGTCAAAAGCTTCAAAAATGTCGATGCTCGGTTGGTGAATTGTGCAGACAACAGTTCGTCCAGTATCCACTGTGTTCCTCACTGTTCGCATAACAATTGCAGCTGCTCTAGCATCAAGACCCGATGTGGGCTCGTCCATAAAGATTATGGAAGGATTAGCAACTAATTCAACAGCAATTGTGAGCCTCTTTCTCTGCTCAGTTGAGAGTCCATCTACTCCTGGAAGTCCAACTAGAGCATTCCTCAAAGGTTTAAGTTCAACCAACTCCATAACTTCTTCGACAAACATCTGTAAGAAACGAAAAAGAAAGTCACAACATATCAATCTCATTTTTTTTGTTGGTTTCTTGCAATCAATTTCACTTCAAAATTTCAGCTGAGAGGTTAAATTTGTTGTAAGATATAATCAGCTGATCATCACAAAGTTTAAAATTTACTGCTGGCGCTCTAGTGACAGTTATGAAATAACACACCTTTCGTGTTTCTGTCTTGATATCTGCGGCAAGACGCAGCCAAGCAGAGTAAAGGAGAGACTCATAGACAGTAACATATGGTGAATGGACGTCATTTTGTTCACAATAACCGGTGACTCGAGCAAATGTGGCTTGGTTCTTTGGGTAACCAGAAATGCTTATGCTTCCTTCAATGTATCCACCGGTCTTTCGTCCTGCTAAGACATCCATCAAGGTGGTCTTACCAGCACCACTGACACCGACTAATGCGGTCAAAACACCTGGCCTGAAAGCACCGCTAACATCTTGTAGCAATTGCAGGCGGTCCTCTTCAATCCCTTGGGCCTTCATTTCCTGGTAAAGACAAAAGCTTTTGTTAATAAAATGTATTTATTTGGTTTCTTAGGATCTCACAGGAGCTCAACATTTTTTCTACCAAAATAAATCACTGCAGTTTGATTTACATTTCAATTTTTTGCAAGTTTTATTGATGAATACATTCTTGAGAAAAAAAAAAAAAAATCCTCAGAAAAGCAGCTTACCGCAGGCATATCTACATAGTAATTCACATGGTTGAAAGCCAGGGATAGTGGTTGGAAGGGCAAACCCATTCCTCGTTTAACTTGATTATTTGCTGCATTTTCCATTGATCTGCTATTTCCATGAGCATTTCTCACTTGCATATCAATACCTGTAATTTTTTGTTGAAAAATCAAATAAGAAAGATAGTTTAGATAGACAAAAAGTTTACAAGTTATAATAAAAAGAACTGAGAAGTTATATTACTGACCTTCAAAACTGCATTGTTGCGTTTTCTTGCACTCAGATTCGTCGTCCACAATCAAAGTTTTAGTGTCGCCAAAAGCTGAAATTGTCAAAACCAAGAACAAAAATCAAAAGTTGCATTTGTTGCCATTACTCATAGCATAAGAAAATTAACCGCGAAAAGAAAAAAATCCACTTACGACTCAAGTAGGTAAGTGCTGCAATGAAAAGTCCATTGAAAAGAAGAGAGAACCCCAAGAGCGCTCCAATACAAATCCAATACCAATATTCTTCCTTAAACAAGCCTCTTTCATCTAGAAGGATCTTCCCAACAGTCGTGTTTCCAACACGCTGTGGCGAGAATAAAATGAGGACAGTTTTTGACAATATATGGAATATAACATCAATGTATTGGGAGAAAATCAAAAGACATTTTCAAATTTCACACCAAATCTTAATTAGGTTTCTTATGCTTTGCGAACTTACTTTGCTCCATCTTTCATCAAGAAATTCATTAATGGCGATCGCATTTTGTCCATACATCATAGGAGAAACATAGTAGCCCCATATCATCCATGGCTTAATGTCATCTGTATACCGACATAAAAACAATTATCTAATAACATGTTTGAGCATTGAAAACATATGAAGGAACTCAGCATTTGTCAATGTATTTATTTAGTCACGATTCAAACAACCAATGTATAAAAAAAATGATGTACGCAACAACTTTATTCGACAAGAAATTAATAATTTGACAATGAAGTGAGAACATTCTAACCTTTGGCAACAATGTAACCGCCGAGGACAAACACCAATAGAAGGGTGAAAGATCCAATTGTGTTTGCAACAACCTCTGTTCTTCCGAGGGCTGCAACAAAACGGAACAACGAAAGTGCCATCTGATGAACACCGAAGAAAGCCAGGAATTGTTTGAAGAACCTGCACAAATTTAACGCATGCCAAACTACTAAAATCTCCAATTCTATTTAATAATTAAGTGGCATCACAAAGTGAATGACACAAGTATTAGCCCTTACCTGCTTGCAGCAGGCGCAAATCCAATGGTGTAATACGTGAGAATGATCCAAATGCCGGACTCGAGTAGTGAGATGGGAATCCTCAATGCCCAAATTGGCAAGCCAAAAGCCCAAGCAGGGTAAAACAAAGAATCCCTTTGTTTGTAGAACACAGGAAGCCTGAAGACCGTCATAGCAAGCTCTGCCATCCCATTGAACATGACGTTGATGAGACTGAAAAACAGTGCTCCCCAGAACTTTGATCCATCTCTTACTTCGCCGTATTTCATTTCTGTTCTTAAGAACACAGTCAAGGCTATTATAGCCATGATTGTTATCTGAGTTGTCTTGAATATGTAAATGAAAGAGTTACGCTTCATCAGCAGCCATTCTCTCGCGAACCCGGCCTTAAGGAGTTCCATATTGGAGATACCATACTTTTCCGTTACAAGTGCAGCAGGATGGGTTGACCTTTTATCATAAGGGATTCTGACATCTTCAGAGAGCCGCTGGCCAACGTGGAAAGAGCCGAAGGCTCGTACAAATTCGGTCACAGAGACGTATGTGTAAGGTTGATACTTTCTGTACCAGTATTGCTCTTGATCCTTTTTGGATGTAACTTCTTGCAGAAAGTCAGCTACACCTTTCCTATCAGGGCATCTAAAGCCCATATGCTCAAAAAATTCAAGAACATTCTCGCTGGGACCTTGGTAGACGATCTGGCCCTCAGAAAGAAGGATAATGTCATCGAAAAGATCGTAAGTCTCAGGTGCAGGCTGCAGAAGCGAGATGACCATTGTCACATCCATAATGTGGACCATCTGCCTCATGAACTTGACAATTTGAAAGGTTGTTGAACTGTCCAATCCTGTTGATATTTCATCCATGAAAAACGCTTTCGCAGGTCCAACCAACATTTCTCCGGTAGTTACACGCTTTTTTTGTCCGCCAGAGATACCTCTTCTCATTTCATCCCCAACCATAATATCTGCACAGATATCTAATCCAAGTATCTGAAATTTCCAAAAACAAAAAAATCAAACATGTTAGGATTGTAAAATATAGAGAGGTGATAATCGTAAAACAATCTTCAAAATGGAGGGGGACAAACCTTGAGAACATAATATGTGATCAAACTAGTTTCCTGCCCTTCCATAGCCGTGGCTTTCATAAAGGCATCAATCTCAGGATCCGGTTTGATTCCCGCGGCTTGCTCCCTTCTAGACAACTCTACTAGCTGGTCGTACCTGGTTCCAACTCCGAGGCAACGACCGGAGAAATCCAACGTCTCACGGACTGTCATTTCACCAGAGTGAAGATCATGCTGGCTGATATAAGCAGAGGTTCTCTGAGGTATAAACTCGTCAAATTCATGGCCACAATAGGTCACTTGTCCACTCACCTGTTTATTTATCAGTACACATGCAAAATTAATCTTCTAGGCCTACGAATATACAATAGACTTCAATTGATACATTATCAGGAGATAAAAAAGGAGAGAACAAACCCTTAGATCATCATCGAGTTTCGCAGCAAGTGCTCGTAATAACGTTGTTTTCCCCGAACCAGGAGGCCCTAAAAGCAGTGTCAACCTAAAAATGATTTGAAAGATTAGCTTGTAAAGGGAATATAAAAGAACAAAATACACACCCTTATGTGAATCTATTGATTCATCAAAAGTAAGATTAATCCTGACTACACAACTTATGAGCATACCTTGAGGGTTTTACTATACCACTCACATCTTGGAGTATCTTTACAACTCTTTTCTTGGATGGTGTGAGTCCAGTCATTCCGATTATCCCCTATTCAAACGTGTTACATATTGGAGATCAGTGAATTTCCTAACAAGATGGAAAAATAAGTTGGTGTGACGTGAAAAGTTGTAAAATACCTCTATCATGTTCAGAGAGGAATTCAATAGAGTAGGAAGTGCTCTGGTTCCCACATATGCGTCTCCTTCAATTGACAAATTCCGAAATCGAACTTCAACCTTCGGAATCTCAATGCCTACTCTGTTGCCATGAATCAATAAAAATACAAATACAATCATTAATGACTATTACAAGTTTGAATTGATGGTTTTTGTACTGTGGAGAAACAAATATGTTACAGATCCAAATTTTTTGAATTTCCTATGTCAGAAACTAAAATACACTCTAGTTTTCTCATAGCCCAAAACAATCAAACATGTTTCAAATATCTGGGATTGAAGTTGTTATAGGTTTCTCTTTCTCAAGTCCTCAAAATTATCTAGATTTCAAACTGCTGAAATTTTTCTCTTTTCCGACCATCTCCTGAGCAACCAAAAACAGAACAAAAGATGGGCAAAACCCATGTTCCTCATCTTTTCATCCATTTTCTCACAAACCAACTGCCACCTAAAGAATTCAAAAACAAAAACAAAAAGAAAAAAAACAAAACAAAAAAAAAAAAAAGAGGAGTTAAACCTATCATTTCTGGCTCTGAGTCTCTGCAAAAACTTCTCATTATCATCCTCAACAACCTTAAGTATGCTCTCCATTAACTGCTTCTTGTCGTGAGTCCCAAGCTTTGTCACGTCAACTTCTTCATGCATCACCCTCCCATTGCTCATCACCTGAGTCAACATGCTTCTCCTCATCCGGTCATACGTCGGCAGGCGCTCTATCGCAGCCCACCGCAGCTCCTCCTCGTCGTCCGCCGCCCCCGCCTGCCTCCCGCTCCGCTGGAACACGTCCGGTGCGTTCCATATTTCCCTCATGCTCGACGACCGCCGGCTCCCCCGGCTGCTCGTCTGCCGCGCCAGGTCATCGCCCGCCAACGCTGCCGCGGCCGACGACAATCTCTCCTCTGAATTGGTCAACCAATCAAACCCCACTTCAAAACTCGATGTTTCAAATAAAGAGTATGTAACAAATCACTAATGATGTTTTTGTCTTTGCAGAGAGAGAGAGAGAGAGAGAGAGAGAGAGAGAGAGAGAGAGAGAGAGTCAACATGCCTGTCCTCATCCGGTCATACGTCGGCAGGCGCTCTATCGCAGCCCACCGCAGCTCCTCCTCCTCGTCCGCCGCCCCCGCCTGCCTCCCGCTCCTCTGGAACACGTCCGGTGCGTTCCACATTTCCCTCATGCTCGACGACCGCCAGCTCCCCCGGCTGCTCGTCTGCCTCGCCAGGTCATCACCCGCCAACGCTGCCGCCTCCGACGACATTCTCTCCTCTTGATCCGTCAACCAATCAAACCCCACTTCAAAACTCGATGTTTCGAATAAATAGTCTGTAACAAATCACCAATGATGTTTTTGTCTTTGCAGTAAGAGAAGAGAGAGAGTGTTTTCTGACTATGGAGATATGAATGAATTATGAAAGCAGAAAATATCTCTGTCCAGAGAATGTCTTACGAGGAATTCTTTTCTTCATTATATAGAATTCTGCGTACAAGGAAAAATGTCTGTCCAGACTTTGCATGTTCTTTACTGTTTTTGTTCGTTTTTTTGGTTGTTTGGGAAAGAGCTTTAGTTGACCATAGAGTCAACCCCAAGTCCCAACACGTTACCCAATTGTGCTTTATGTTGTCGTCTTGCTGTCTGGTGTTCTTAGCCGTTGGATGAAAGATGAGCGTGTTTTGTAGCGCGATCGACGGCTTGTAAGGGCAGTGGTTTTCTGGATCAATTTATCACTGATTTACTGTGGAAATACTGACCAGCCGTGTATGTGAGAACGGAGGAAATGGTCCAACTTCCAAGTGCTGTCACAGCAAAACAGAAATAAATAAATAAATAAGAGAAAAAAATTCCAAATGCAGTCTTTTGCGGACCAAATGCCAAAAAAAGGAGCAAACTTGTATCAAATGCCTAACCTTTTTATCTTGTCTTGTGTAATCAAATTAATTAAAGAAACAAAAATAACAATTACCATTTGGAAAGGCTGAGGAATGAGATTATCACTTCTTTTCTATAATTGTTTGGACATAAATTCCCTAATTTGTTTGTTCTCCGTTGTCTTTATTTTTTATTTTTCAATGCTGGCCTAATAGGACAACCAATTTACTAACTAGTATTGCTGCAATGCATTATGCTTGGGAAGCAATCCTATTCTCATTTAGTTCGCTGACTCAAGCTTTAATTTAAATTAATATGTAACTTTATGTGAGTACTTTTTACTATAGTAAAAAAGTTAGATGTGACTGTTTTTTAGAGCTTTTATTGTAATAAAACTTAAATTTTAAATTTGAATCAGTAAAATAAATAGAGCCTTAATATATATTTTTAGAAAAATGTTTGAAGACACTACCGCTGTGTTAAGCACAATCACTAATAAAAAAAGTGAGCCTCACCTGCGGACTCACATTTTATTAAAAAAGCGAGCTCCACTTACGGACCCACATTCTATTAATAGATGGTGCTTAACACCATCAGTACCTTATAACAATGCTCATATTTTTATTACTTGCATGAGGCTAAATTTTTATCCTTCATTCTTAATTAATATATTTTTAACTAATATATTTGACGAAAAAATATATTAATTAAAAATAAAAAATAAAACTTTAGGCACATACACTTTAAAGGGTTGTATGTCTCATTTTTCTTTGTTTAACTAATTAATCGTCGGCTACGTTTCGTCCAATTTGTGGAATTTTTAAGCACTTCAAGTACCAGTTTCCCACTTCAACTCATATATTAATTATTTTCCTATTATGGAGGAGGAGCAATCCAAGAAGAATGCCTTGTGTTCTGTGGCCAAAATTTGGCATGAGAATGACAACTGAGACCTTTTTTTTTTAACGCGAGTCCGTTTAGTTCGTTAATTTGAGTTTTTAATTCAAGTTGAGATGTGATTTTATGCAAGAATTATTTACTGTAGTATAAAAGTTAGATGTGATTGTTTATGAGAGTTTTTTACTATAATAAAACTCAAATTCTAAACTCGAATCAACGAAATAAATGGGGTTAAGTCTTAAAAAAGATATCAGTAGCCAAAGATATATATAATATATATATACACCTAATCAAATAGAAAAAGTAAGATCGTATAAATATATATTCTTCTAGCTTTGACCCAAAGTGAGTTTGGCAAACGTTTCTCCACCATTAACAATTTTGCTTCTCTCAGACATATATGGCAGTAGATCAGCGCTTTTTTTCTTTAGCATTATAATATTTCCTTTTTTTTTTTTTTTTGGATAAAAACTGGTCAATTTTATTGCTCTATGGCTGCAGAAGAAACAAAAGCAGGAAGAGGCTCCATGCCTAAAACATCAACTCCAGAATTAAAAGGTAAAACCATATAAGGAATTCGAGTTTTTAATTTGAGTTGAGATGTGATATTTTCAGATAATTTTTCACTGTAACAAAAAAAAAATTAGATGTGATATTTTCTAATAACTTTTTACTGTAAAAATTTAAAATTAAAAACTCGAATCGATAAAATAAACGAGACAATGATAATATTCCCTTGACGGGAATCTCCAACTCACAGCTCTAGAGTTGCTCTATCTTTAAAAAAGAATAATTTCACGCCATCTAAAGAGTTTCTCTCCAACTTATTGACTCTAAACTTCACTCTAAAAGGAATATCCCTGACATATTCTCTTTTTATATTCATTTTTCATTTTTTTTTTGCTATAGTAATTATTAATGATTAATTTGTTTTACTTATTGTGCAAAGTACATATTAATGTAATAAAATAACATACTATTTAAGCAACTCGTAATAGATAATAGAATAATAATATTAATTACACATAAATTTATTTAATTAAATGCAAACTTACATTAACTAAACAAGTTGACAACCAAGCACTAATTTAATAATACAACATAAACACACACACAAAAAGGGAACACTTTTGATCATGTTTTTTAACTTGGGGTAAAACTTATGAAAAAAAAAAAATTTGGCGCAAAAGCGCATGGCCCAAGGCAGCGCCATTGTTGGCGCTTCACTCATCCCAATTATTGGGATTTCTATTTGAGTGAAGAAATAGAGTTGGGTTTGGAGAAGGGTTGGTATTCTGGGCATGTTTTTTTATCTAAAAAAATTAAAAAAAAAGACAACTTAAGTTTTAATTTTATTCAAGTTTATGTTCTTTTAAGTTTTAATTTTATTCAATTTTACTCAACTTTATTCAAGTTCTAACTTCAACTCAAGTTAGGCCCCGTTCATTTCGCTTATTCGAGTTTAGAATTCGAGTTTTGCTACAGTAAAAAGTTCTCACAAATAATCACATCTAACTTTTTTGTTACAGTAAAAAGCTCTCACACAAAATCAAATCTGAACTCGAATTAAAAATTCGAATCAGCGAAATAAACGATTAAATTCAACTCAAAAACTACACTCAAATTACACTTTAAAAAAACAACCCCTCTATCTTAACAAAATGATGTGGGGTTGGAGATGGCCTTAACTAACCCCCAAAAAAAGGGCAATAGCTCTATAATATCTGCAATCAACAGACCATCATTTTCAAAGAGGTGACCCCTTGTATTGCCTGCACTAGTCCAAGTAGTATTAGGACTTGTTCATTTTACTGATTTGAGTTTAGTATAAAACTCTCAAAAATAGTCACATCTAACTTTTTTATTACAATAAAAAACTCTCATGTAAAATCACATCTCAATTCGAATTAAAAATTTGAATCAATAAACTAAACGGACCCTTAAGTCTCAATAAAATCAACTGGGAGACCACAATACCAAGCAAACATTAGTCCTTCGCGAAGAGCCATGCATTCCGCTGTACGAGGGCTAAAACTGCCCCAAAACGTTCATCGCCAAACAGGACAGGGTCGTCGCTTCACAGTCCCAAAGCACAGCCCCCGCACCTACAAAACTCATGCTGTTGTGAACAAAGGCATCTAGCCGTCTATGTTTAACTTCAACTTCCCAATCTCAGGGGCACGCCATTTTTCATAACGCACATGGGGAGGCGGAGCACTACAATTGGCCCCTCCATGACAATTCTGATAGTCATTAAGTAACCTACCTGCACTTGCCAAAATCTCCCCAGTCAAGCATCGCTTCATTTAAAATTTTTCACTAACAATCAGATTTCTAGTCCACCAGATTCACCACATGATAACACACAAAAGATTTCAAGCTCTGTTCTAGAAGCAGTGGAGCTCCATTTAAGACCAAGATCACCAATAGTTGCTGGTGACGTCAACTTCATTTTGGTCCCAAAATCGCGCTCTTCAGATTCAGAAGTGGTATGTAACCCGATTCACCCATCATCGTGGGTAACTTAGGCCTCATTGAGAAATGACGTGTTTTCATTCATTTAATTCTTTTGAAAACATCTCTTTAAACTTTGAACAATGCCAAAATAAACCCCATAACTGACCGTAAAACGAATTTCTTGCACTCAGTTCTCTTCTACTCTGGCTAATTTCTCCCTCTCCCCTCTATTCCCGTTGAAGAGTGGCCTGACACTGAGGCCAAAGCTGGCGACATTGCACCATCAGCGTAATAAGTCTGGCCTCAGCATCTGGCCACTGTTCAGCGGGAAGTCAGACAAGCATAATAACATCTAATCAGAAGCATACACAAGCATAATAACATTTCATCAGAAGCATGCCTCAAGGGAAATTATTTCATCATTCGTCATATGATGGAATCACACAATTTAAAAGATTCCGTTTCATTTAGCCATAACATACTGAGAAAAACATTCCAAAACCTTCATCTACAGCAGATTCAAACATTAGACTATGGAAATGAGAAAATTCAATTGACATCTATTTAATTAACAATGTCTCGTACAGTAATTATCAATAAATTTGCACATAAACCATGTAAGTATAATGTAAACAGTGCACAACGTTCTCTTTTCACAGATGTTTTGTGACGAGATACACAAGTTCCCTTCCTGCAGCAGCGCTTAAGTAGGCAGCAAAGGTGTTGGCATTGCTTCAGTGTTCCACCTATATTTTAAGCCAAAAAAAAAATGCGCGAAGAAATTATCTAGATGAAAGAAAGAAATGAAAATCACGACTAGTGTACTCATACTATTTATGTCGGAGTACGTGGAAGCGGAGCTTCTGTTCAACTTGGAGTATCTTTCTCCATCCCATTAGTCTGATTTAGCAACTGAAATATATTTCAAGTAAATACCATTCATTATATGAGAAGAAAGAACAAATAAACAGAAGGGAATTGCTATAATTTCGTGGAAAGGGGACCATGGTCCAGACTGCCTCACTAGCTTCCGTTACTACCCCTTGGGTTGTAAATATTAAGGGTCCGTTTGGTTCAGGGATTCGAATCATGTGATTTGAACCATTTTCGATTTACGTGTATTTTTTGTGAGAGAAACTACTGTAGCGAACTACGAATCATGATTCGAATCGGAAAACGAATCCCCCAACCAAACGGACCCTAAGTTTCAAAATATTTAATACAAGCTCGAATATGGCTACCTCCATAATCTCATCCATGGCAGCATCAATAGATTGAGAAATTCTGTCAACATCCTCGCTCTCCTCGGTATTGAGAAATTCTTGCCAATCCAGGCTAGCATCTCCATCTTCATCGAACTGTGATACCAGATTAGATGAGTTATCCACAATCAGTGTATATTCTCCCCCATTATATATTAGAAGAGATCAAAATTGAAATGGATATGAAGACAAAAGGCGCCGAAAGAAAATTGAAATTTTAAATAACAAACTTGGTTTTCCTACTGTTTAACATGACATGTAAATTTTTATTTTTTTATTTTTTGATAAGAAGCATGACTTGTAATTATAATTTTCCTCATCCAGAAACAAACCCAAAAAAGAACCATAAACAGAAGTACCTCAATGAAGATTTCAGCAACAAACGTCTTCAGAGAAAGGGTTTCCAGACACGGAAAAAGCTGTACCATTGCGCACACAAAACTAGCGTAATTCATGATTGGGAGCCTAAAATTTGTGATATCCAAATGCCTCATCTCATAAAATGGATCGGGAAGCAAATCATGGTCTCTGAGTTCTTCAGGAAATCCCTGTATCACAGAGGAAAATATATGGAAAAAAAAAAAAAAACAGAGTGATGCACTTTTTCTTGTTCTCCAAATCAATGCACTAATGGCTGGAAATAAATAAATAAACAAAAAAGATCAAATCATAAATTCATCTTTGAAGAACCCCAATCAAGAAAATCTATGGTATGGTAAACCTATCAAATCGCTAGTTCATACATATAGATTTGAACAACATCCAGCAATCTAAAAATTGAGATTACCTCCAAGTAACAAGTCAATTTCACCATATTACATTCGCTAAAACACTCGAGAAAGTTTCTCAACTTGATGTACCAAAACCACTCAGTGTTGCGCGTGCCGAATACAAGGTTAGCGTTAAGGATGCCAGATGAGTATCTAAACGTGGAGAACAGATCCATGGCACCAGAGTAGCTAAAAAACCGCAGGTTTGGAGTGTTGATCTCGGCTTTTCCATCACCCAAGCCCTCTGGCAACCTTAGGCTCTTAAGATTAGAGTGAGTAATCCGAATAACATCTGGCCAAACGCACCATTCCAAAGTCAGATTTTCAAGGATCGGAATTCGCGAGATGATCTCATCAAGCGCGCTCGCTGTAAGGAATTTACATTGCTCAATATGCAGACTCGTTAGTGATTTACTGTTTGAAAAGGTAATAGTGCCAGGGCAATTGAAGCACCTGTCATAGTAGAAAGATTGAAGATTCTCGGCTTCGATAACAACCTTCGATGCCAGATTATCATATGAGATCATTTTGAGTTTTCTGAGATTAGACAGCGAAACGTTAAGCTCTGTGAAACCGTAACAGTATTCAATTGCCAAGTCTTCCAAAAAAGGGAAACTCGCAAGCAGATTGCATAAGCTATTATCGTCAATCTTGATACAAGTCAGCGTAAGTTTTCTCAGACAAGAGGTTTTCGGTAATGAATTTAAGAAAAATAATATAAAAAGTTCAAGAGACAAAACGTCGAGCGATTTGCAAGCACAAAGTAAAGGCCATAAAGCATTCAAATCGGAAATTATCCATAAAATTCCAGCGCAGTTCTTGAGTTCTATGGCCTTGACATTATGGCTCGTGGCGAAGGCGAAAACCTGGACAAGGCGAGAAAAAGATTCGCCGTCATTAATGGCGGCGGAGAGAGAGAGTTTCTCCATGTTGAGCATGCCGTCGCAGCGATCGCGCCACAGAGCCAAAGAACGGTCGACATAATCGATGAAATCTGAGTTTTTGAAAGGTAAAGTGCCTTCGTCGAAGGAGAAGATCGGAGAAGAAATCCAGGCCGACCGCCATTGCTTGGACAACACGGAAGCTCGAATGGCGTCTTCTGGAGAGAGAAAGGAGAAGATTGTGTGAATCACCGGCTCCGGCAAGTGGAAGTTAGAGACACCATCCATAACCGGATGATCGTTTTGCATTCTGATATCTCAAGAATTCAATCAAATCAATCTGGTTAGTAGCGATTTTCTAATTTTTTGTTGCTCTCAAGGGTAATGCGAATTTATCAAAAATCAAAAGATCACTAGGATTTTATTATTAAGTATGTGTGTGTGTAAGTAAGGTATCTCGTCAAGCATTTGAAAAGTATCTGATGAGTCATGTACTTGTATAATTATATATAAATTATATATATTTATAAATAAATTATATATATTTACGTTACATTATATAATTGTGTAATCGTCTATATTTATATATAAATCGTATATATTAAGTTATAAAAAATGATAATGTATATTAATTCTTAAAATATTTATTTTTTATAGTAATTAATGAATAAAAATATGTATATTAACTGATTTGTTGTATTTTATGTTAAATATACACAACTTTACATATAAATATACACATTTTACTTATAAATATACACAATTCATGCATAATTATATAAGTACCTGACTGATCAGGTACTTTTTAACCGTCTAACAAGAGCAATTCATATATATATATATATATATATCTAGTTTAAATTTTTTTTTTGTTTAATAAAATCTAGTTAATTCACGAGAGAGGTTATAAACTTTTCTCTCTTTATAAAGAAGCTTTTTAGCACATTTACTCTTTAAATTTATTGTGATTTAATAAATTATTCCTTAAATTTTTAATTTTGATAGCTACGTCAACTTATAAATTTATTAAATATGTACCATTTTAATAATAATTATATTAAATTAGTATAAAAAAATACATTCAACTAAATTTTAACATTCTAATTTAAATATTATACAAATTTTTAATATCTCAATTTTTAATTCTTTAAATTTAATAAAAAAATTTAAACAAATTTATTAAATGAAACACATGTACAAATGTATAAGTTCAAAAGGCAACTTATTAAAATTAAAATTTAAGAGATAATTTATTAATTTACGACAAGTTAGGGGCAATTTATAAAAGCAATCTCTTTGTTAAATTCTTTATCAAATTTAGTCCCTCAACTCTATAAACTTGTCAAAGTCGGTCCTTTGGCTGAATAAATGGATAGAAAATATTAGATATAGCAATTTCTACCAAATATAGTCCTTGAATCGGGGATAAAAAGTCCAATGCAATACAAGAAATTAGGCCACGATCCTGACCAACCTCCACCACAATCTTGCTCTCAAATTTGAAACAAGAAATTTTAGTTCAAGGAAAAGATCTGTTTTAAAATATTTGAAGTACAAACATTTTCTTAAATATTAAATAAAAAATTTAGAAGAATTTGAAGAAAAAAAGTGAAAAAGAAAAGAAAGAGAAAGAGGCATACATACGCAATGTCCAAAATTATAAAATAAATTATTCTATGACTTGTTATTAGAGTTGTAATTTTAAGCCAGGTTAAATAGACCACGCTAAGGCCGGTCACTATTGATCCAATTGTGGCCCGCTCAAGTATCTAGACCAAGCCTGCCTAAACTCTTAGAATGATTTGGAACGAGATTTTGAGCCTGAAAACTTATTTAGACCAACCAGGTCTGAACACTATTTATTAATAATTTTTTTTAAAAAGAGATAAATACTATTTAGATTATGAGTCTTACATATTTACTTCTTAATCTTGATAAATATTCTTTAATTAAAGAATTATATTAGTGAAAATATATATTAATAAAGAGTCGTAAAAATCTTAAATACTACACTTTTAAAAGATAAATTTTATAATTTACTTATTTTTTTTAATAAAAATACCTTATTGTTCTGACCGGTAGGCCAACCCTCTTTTAACTTGGCCTGGCCGTATTTGTCGTTCAGACCATCAAGCCCAAGGCAAGCCGGGTTGGCCCAAACTTGCAGTGGAATGGATATTCTATAAAGAAGAGATACTCCAAATGCTTAAATTTAAGATGTATTTCGCTGATTTGAATTTATAATTTGAGTTGAATTTATAATTTGAGTTAAAATGTGATTTTATATGAATTTTTTTATTATAATAAAAAAATTAAATATGACTATTTCTTAAAACTTTTTTACTGTAACAAAACTGAAATTCTAAACTTGAATCAGTGAAGTGAACGGAGTCTTAATTAGGTATATTCATCACATATTTATTCTTTCGTGATATTTCATCTAATTTATTAT